>JAQGBY010008070.1:0-11079 GCA_034698785.1 Mycogona germanica
ACAGAACGAGATTGGACTTCTGTAAAGCGTGTGATGCACTACCTCGCAGGTACTGCGCATCTTGGTTTGCGGCTCCCGTCTCAGGTGCGCCTCTCCTCGTCGGGTTTGTCGACGCGGACTGGGCCGGCAACCGGGTCGACCGCAAATCAACATCGGGCTACGTCTTTCAGCTCGGACAGGCCACGGTGGGGATGTCATCAACGGAGGCTGAGTACGTGGCTGCGTCTCACATGCCGCCTGTGAGCTGTTGTGGCTCTGGCAGCTGTTGGAGGATCTTCTGCTGCCGCAACAAGCTGCCACAACACTACATGAGGATAACCAGGGTGCCATCGTGATGGTGGACTCAGATCGCACCATTGCCAGGACGAAACACATCGACGTCTGGCATCATCATCTGCGTGACCTCCGGGAGCAGGGTGTGTTGGTAATGAGGTTCTGTCCCAGTGAACAAATGCTGGCAGACCTCTTCACTAAGCCCCTCCCCCGGGTGGCTCACGAGCGCGTGGTGTCACTGCTAGGTCTGCAGTGATTGAGTCTCCTGGTTGTCAACTCTCCAGCGCCTGTCGACTGGGATGCGTCGGGTTCGCCTCCATCGATGCCGTGCTGGACTGTGTTCGCCGCCGTTCAACGTGGGATGATGTCTGCCAGCTCGCCAGGGCCAGGTGGTCTCTCCATCATCCGCCGACTCTGCTGGAGCAGAAGAGGACTGTTTTTCACCATCTGGGTTTTGGCAGGGACAGTGTTGTTTGGTTAAGTTAGGCTGTGACCCTTCCCATTCCAGATTGTGATGCTCTCTCTTTTGCCCCAGCTAGAGTAGTCGTGTTTTGATCGTTGTTTGGTTTGGTTGTTTGTTTGTGCCGCACCCTCTTCCTTTGGCGAGGAGGGGTGTTGGACGTCACGCCTCAGTGCGTGTGCGCGGGCGCTCGCCGAGTAGAAGAGCGCACCCACAGCATAGCAATCCAGTCCCAATCGCCAAAGCATTTACAACCCCAAATGAATAGTCAAAGCATCTATGACTTACGAATACTGAGAGAAACCAGAAGTATTTGATATAATCAGGAGCCGCGGAGCAACCTACAACAGACGATTCGTACAATCTCACAGCCATAATCGCAATACTCACAATCGCCAATCGCTCACAGGGCAACCATCGTGATAATATCGATCAACCAGCCATCGAATCACCAGCAATAGGCCCAAAATAACAACAATCCGAAAGCCCCGCAACCCCTACCGTATTCCAAAAAACCAGTAAACGCCACAACAACAAGGCCCCCCGAGAACACCACCCAAAATCCACCCAGATTATCGCCAAACCCGATACATCATCAAACTCAATGGAACCGCATAAGGCCCTGGAGCCGAACCAGCCTATCGCCCATCGTACTTCCGAACCCACATAACGAAGGTAAGAAAACACAAGTTTAACCACAAAATAAAAGCCCAAATAGCCGCGAATGTCACTCAAAATGAAAAACCGAGCACTCAAATCGATGAAACCACACTCCAAAGCTACAACAAATTCCTTAAATTAGCCAAAATTAGGCTCAATCCTGGAGCGCTGAAGAACGTGTCGACCATCTTATTCATCATCTGCTAGATATTCCTCACATCATGCAAATACATTTGCATCATGCAAATACAACAGGCGCAATTCTCTCAATATGGTGTCTACATAATTATATAGTTTACAAGAAAAAACACCATTTGAGACATCTGCGTCCATAATATATACATGATTTAAAGCCTCCAATGGGAAAATAGAAAATATATTTATTAAATGTAGATAATATGCGAAGTGTACAATTTTAGCTGAAGAGAAATTTGTGAAACTCTATAGATAATTGTTTTGGAAAGTAAGAAACAAGTACTTTTAAGGATGTTTGACGATTGGAAAGTAGTTTTCTCAGTATTAACATTAGTTTTATTAAGAAAAATAAATAAGGGTATTATCATCTAATAAACCTATATAATTATGGCACCTATATTTACCATACTCGCCGATAATCAACATTCAGACCAAAAAAGAAAAGATCTCTTGAGTAAGTAACCACCACTCGTAAAATATCAATGCATTATTGAAAGCCCTATATCCATCACAGAACCCAGGCCAAAAGCATCGGTCACCATCAACTACACCCACAGCAACATCAGAAACTCCACAACAGGGCACGTTAGCAAAGAGATTATTAACATTATATAAGCATTTCTCCAAAATGTATTATTTACGAGACACCCCGATTAAGATATACAACCAAGCCAGCCAAATATATACAGCATACCTGTACGACACCTGAGTAACAACCAGCCACAAATTTTAAGTCCCAAAAGATACACTCCAGACCGGCCAGACCACATCCAGTTCAAAATAAGCCTCTCATAGCTAATCTGTAGAGTGACTATACAGGGTGGTAGCACTTAAAAGTGCCCCCATCTCCTGGCCAACTCTACCAACCCTCAGGCCCCCCACCAGTGATGAAGAAGTTGACTACCACTATTCGTTAAACTTTCGATTCGATGAATGTCTTAATTAGCTTTTCTTGGTTGTAGTGGTTGTGCAGTTTTTTATTTATTTATTAATTAACTGAAGTGACTGGTCACAACAGGAAGATTCTGTACCTCTAAGTGCTTAATCACTGTGAGGGGCACGAAATAAAATAACAGGATAAGGGGCAGTTGGTAAAATGCCTTGTCATTTTATATTTGTAAGCCATAGATTCTCGAATACTTGATAGTTAGTTTTTAACGCCAAATGTTCGATAATGATTAATGGTTAATGGCATGCTGGACACATAGACCAAGATGGCGACAGAAAAACGTGGGTGAAGCACTGATTGAGTGAGTTCCGCGTGTGGGGAGGCACTTAATTAATGTTCATATTTTGCACTTTTTCTCTAATATACTGGCTGCACGAACTTACTTGTATGGACGTGGAGCACTATTACAAGCGCTATGGATCAGGATGGTGGAAGATTATAGCGATTGTAGTTGACTGCTCCGGCGATCGCCTCGTGACCATGTACGAAATGGCGTGGTTGTAGAAATAGCCCTAATTAGCTAATTTTTCGGCGTGGCACGTCCTTCATCAGGGGCTTATTGCTCCTGATTGCTAATTAGGGCTATTTCTACAACCACGCCATTTCGTACATGGTCACGAGGGGATCGCCGGAGCAGTCAACTACAATCGCTATAATCTTCCACCTTCCTGAGTCATAGCGTTTGTAATAGTGCTCCACGTCCATACAAGTAAGTTCGTGCTGCCGTATATTAGAGAAAAAGTGCAAAATATGAACATTAATAAGTGTCTCCCCACGCGCGGATTTCACTCAATCAGTGCCTCACCCACGTTTTTCTGTCGCCATTTTGGTCCATGTGTCCAGCATGCCATTCACCATTAATCATTATCGAAAATTTGGCGTTATAAACTAACTATCAAAAAGAATGGTCAGTCGAAAGCGGCATCTAGGCGAACGAACCCATAAAACGGGTCCGATTACCTTTCCTGGGCCCACTCTTCCCAAGGCCACAAAATTCGACAACAGAATTTCGCAACATTCTCAATTCTATTTACACTTAAAACTGCGACTTAAATCAAGCAGCGCAATCCACAGCAATCACTCTATATATAAATTGTACACTGTACAAATTATTCAAGGGGATTTCCGGGTGTGGACAAGGAAAACAAGATCACCCCGTACAAAATTATTATGTATTACGATGAAATATTGCCGGTTATATCCTCAATCATACCCATAGAATTGCACAACAGATTTTAACGTGATTTCACAATTTCGAAAAATAGAGACCTTCACGAAAATTAATAAGTTTCTTCAGCCGGATTCGATCTCGCGCCACACCGGCGGCTACAGATAGTGTAACAACTGAACGACGGAGGCAGAATTTGGGGAACAAAATATCAATGATTTTTTTTAAATCTGCTTGCTAAGACAGCTAGAAGC
This sequence comes from Mycogona germanica, assembly GCA_034698785.1. Lineage (NCBI taxonomy): Eukaryota > Metazoa > Arthropoda > Diplopoda > Chordeumatida > Chordeumatidae > Mycogona > Mycogona germanica. Next base: position 3,960 of record JAQGBY010008070.1, read on the forward strand.
ATACGTTTCCGGTGAAACGCATTCCTGATTAATGAGTAATCATCATTTAATAAACGTTTAAGCAACCTTTCGCAAGTTTCACCAAAAATGTACAATAAAAAGCAATCTCAAATTACAAGATTAGACGCTTCGGATTTAAGTAGTTGCCAGTGCGCAAAAAGGCATTCTCCTTTCAATGTTTTATGGGGAAATGGGCGATTGAAAATGAGGAGAGAAATGTTTATTATTCGCGGAACAGATTTCGTCGATGCGCGTCTGTCACTATTGATTCGGCATTTAATGCATCAAAACATACATGCATGTCAGTAAAATAACAAATATGACGCATCTGCATGAGTGTTACCTCCGAAGAAGTTGGTCTTTACAGTTGAGCGCATGTGGGCAGTAGTAAGATAAGAATCAGTTTTGATCAGGAGTAAAATATCTGGCGCGTCCTTAATTCGTCGCACTGAAGGTTCACAGATTACACAGGAGGGGAATTTGGGGCTACGAAAATCGAATTGGTAGGAAACACTTTCAAAACAGCGTCGCCACGACATGTGGAATTGGAGCACATAAGTCGAATCCAGCTGCGCACGAATTAACAAATTGGGGACCGTGACTGATTATGATTGGACCAATCCACAACTTTCAGGTTCTGTGGATTATAGTTTTGAAACGGCTGTCCCGATACTCAAGTCGTCACACCAAAGACGTTTGGCGAGAGCTAATACTGCTTATTCCGGATAAAATCACTTGGGAATACGTTTTCAGAGGATTTGTAAGCTTGTGACGCGATTATTGTCATGGGCAAAATTGGTTGGCAATCAATTGAATTGCGATTTCCTTTCGACTTTTCCCCCGGCGTAGAACAATCGCAATTCAACGCGTGACCGATAAAAATAAAAATTGCGTCGAAACGAATGGTTTTCTGTTCTCTGGTGAGATAAGTCGACAGGCAAACAAACGCGCGGAACCGAAAGAGTATTCCTAGATATGTACACACTATATTTACATGTAGGGCGTTGTTACCGCTCGCAAAATGCTCACCGCCAGATGTCGTTGCCCGTTTCCTCCGCTACTGTCCTCTCTAACAGCGAGCGTCATGAGTTCGACGCACGACAAGAGCTCGCGCCGCCGGTCTACTCGGTGCAGGTGCGATAAAAGACCAGGTTGTACTCCATAAAGGTCACGTTGGCCAACTCCTTCCTGGCCGTGCAAGCCTTGACACGAATTTTAAAAATACCATTAGTGCGAAGGAAAATGAATAATTAAGAGTATATTAATTATAATTATAATTAATAAAAATATAAAAGAATAATTAAGAACATAACGACAATTCGGAAATAAATAATTAAGACTGCAATTAACCAAAACAAAATAACGGATAAATGAAAAGAATTTCCCAATATCCCAGATATTTATTGACAAAGCTGCGAGCCACGCATGAGAAAAGCAACTACGAGAATTGCCTTTGCCGAAGCTACGACTTTACTCCCGCCTAAATATTTAAAGTAAAAGTGGCGCCTCTACACAGCATATGCTTTTCTGTGAGTTTAGTAAGTAAAAATTAGTTAAGGTATGCCTTACCTTACTGGGAAAAAAGAAGTTAAGTTAGGCTAGATTAGGTTAGGTTAAGTTCACTGCGCAGTTATAGTGGGGAGTAAATCCGCAGCTTTGCCAAAGGTGAATTCCTTGTGCTTGACCGTTCTCGTAATTGCCTTTCTCGTGCATGGCAGCGACACATTGACAATCACACCATCACCATGATTATGAAATTGTGCGAGATACGTTGGGCGTCACAAACGCAATTGCCCAACGTATCTCGCCCTATTTCATTAATCGAACCAAATCAAACTAAAAGCAAAATGAAGATGCCGAGCTTACATTGACATGATTTTCGATGGTGGTGACTCGAAATTTGTAACTGCTCTCCACGAATTTGCCGATCGGTAAATTCCAAGACGGAAATTGTTCCTAAAAAACAAGAAATATCAGTTGTCTGAAAATTTATAATTACTTATAGTGTATTTGATAACATGACCCACCCCAGTCAAATAGTTATGCATTCCTCCATTTTACATATACATTTTAAACAGATCCTTGAAAATTTTAACTTAATTATTTTGTAGATTTGTCCCTAAATTGTTTTAATATTCATTTTAAGATTATAATTGATCAATTTATTAGAAATTAAATAAAAATTTGTAGCAAAACTTTGGTAAAAATTTGGTACGTCCCGACGTGGCGCAGTTGGTTAAGCGACTGACTGTGGTTCGGCGGTCCCGGGTTCTATTCCCGTCGCGGTTCTGACCGGGGTACTGGTGAAAATGTGCCTCTCACAAAGTGCCTAAGCACTGAGAGGGGTACAGAATCTTCCTGTTGTGATCAGTCACTTCAGTGAATTCATCATCATCATCAAAATAATACGTAAATACACACGTATATACAAAACAAATTTTACCCGCAAGCAGCCCCCAAGAGAGGGACCTATGGCGGGGGTCAAAATACCAGTTGGGGACAGAATGGATTTATTTTTAAATATATAGCAAATATTGAAATGATCTGCTTCAGATTGATCGCCAAAATTTTATCAAGTGCAGCTTACTTGTGTTTTTCGTTCGTTGGTCAGTGCACTGGGCACAAGTGTGTCGCTAGATTCCTGGTTGTAGAGATGCGAGCACTCAGTTATCTTGTTTCCGGTTTGACAATAGTCCACGAACACACCAGCAGACACAGACAAACTGAAAAAAACCATGTTATATTTTATGTTAATTGCTAGGGTCACCAATCATACGTAATAGCTTTACTTATCAAATCATAATATAATTTTTTTTTTAATTCACTGAAGTGACTGGTCACAACAGGAAGATTCTGTACCCCTCTCAGTGCTTAGGCACTATGTGAGAGGCACATTTTCACCAGTACCCCGAGCCAAAGCCCGCACCGGGAATCGAACCCGGGATAATAATGTAATGATAGTGCGGTTGACTACAGTTGATTGGGGAAAAAAATATCGCTTTCGATTTGATACAAAAGAATAAAAATTAATAATGCTTAGATACCGCACGGGACAAACTGAACAGGAATTGACACTCATGGGCCCCTACAATTTTGATTTTCGACAGTCCAATATTTTTTCTTGAGATATTTGTTAAGGAGGTCCCACCAGCGTGTTCACCCTAAACCTCTACCCAATATTTTAATAGACATTTAAAAACAGAGTTTCCTTGAGGCTGGTTGAAAAAGACTTACTTGAATTCGAGGGTGAGCGTCTGCTGCGTCATGTAGCGACTGATAGGAATGTGGTAGGTGTAATTGCCGTCTTGACAACTGGTGCAGTACTCTGGTGATATCAGCTGATTGAATTCCACCAATCGTAGAGAATGAACGATAGACGACAAATCTGAAGGATACAGATATTGAGGTTAAAAGAGAGAAGAGGTAAAAACAAGAAAAAGCTCAACAACAAATTAAATCGCCAATCGTCATTAAAACATTTGTTTTTCAGAAAAGTAATCGAAATGTTCACAAAAACAGATGTTCAACAAATAAAGTCTGACAAGTGTGAAGTGGGACAGGCACGTTTTCCACAGACACTAGAATGGAACTCACTGGAGTCCTCTCGACTGGACGACGATGAGTGATCCAATTTCGGCGATTCTCGTTTGTTGCGCTGCTCCTCGAAGAGCATCTGTCGCTCCTGACGGGATGGCTTATCGTGGTTGCTCGTCTTGTAGCGATAGGAAGGCTTGAGAGCGCGATTCACAAACCCATCGTCCCTACACAAATCCCATTGGCAAAAGAGCACAAAATTAGCAACTCTATTTTGAACAACATCATAAAATGTTAAAAGCTAATAGAAATGAACAATTGCGCTTCCTCAGCATTGGTAATAACAAATAGATAACATAAAAATCGAGTACAAACACATCGACGACAAAAACTTATTATTCATTTTTTTTAAAATTGCAGTGAATATCGAAGCAGGAGAATTTGAACCTTTACTCTGAGCTTTATCAGCACTACATGAGGGTGGCACCACAAGCCAGCTTTTCAACCACCTGAGCAGCGACTGGTTGCCCAGAGTCGCAATAAATTTAATCATTGACCGTCGCAACAGACATTCTAAAATCTGGACACGATATTTACAGAAAGCAAAATGCATCGAGAGAAAGCAAACAGATCGACCCACCAAGCGTTGTTGTCCTCCGACATAGCTTCCTCAGGTTTGATAGCATTCTTGTCCACCTCGGAGTTGTCTGGGGTGGAATATTCTACTTCTTCCTTGGCGCCGGCACTGGACGACGAACGTGACGAATGAACGACGCCAGCGCCACCACCGAAAACTCCTCCCATTTCTGTTCCACTGACACTGCCCATTCCAATGATACTGCTTGGAGTAACGCTGATTGTGCGAATTTCTGACGACAAAATAAAAATTATTTTAAAAAACCGAAATAAGCAATTTTAACGAGAACCGTTTTCTAAAAGGAAGAAATCAGCCAAAAAAATCGTCATTCTACAGAAGGATCATTTGTGTGTCGGTCATAAAATGCAAGACTGACGCCAAATTAAGAAACGGACCTTACAGGATGATTTCACTTCCAATAGTGTAAAATTTAATTCTTGATCGAACATACAACACTCCGAGCTCCACTTTGACATGCCTTTGATTCCACTTTTTCGAGTGGACTTTATCGTTCAATCAGTTTAATAGGAGTTTGCTCACTTCCCAAAGAGATGAAGAGGGTGGTTCTCACCTGTTGTTCGCAACGGCGGTGACAGTCTCCGTGACGGTTGTGTAGTGGAGGTGGTGGTGGCCAAGGAGGGAAGGGGACGGGCGTTGGTCGGCAGTGGCGTCGGCGGTTCCGACGGAACGGAAGAGGCCGAAGCGGACTGACTGTTACAGCAGAAAGAACGACAGTTGTTGAGTCGAGCCTTGGCACCTACATCGACATTGGCGAGGGGTTGAGAAAAACATACATTGAGGACACTGATTTACACATATTGATGACACAGATCTGATGACCAGAAGGGAAAATAGCAGCACAAACAATCTCTTAAAATATATCTCACCGATACACTGGACGGGAACACCGATTGGCACTTTATTTCCGTGGACGCTAACACTGAAGGACGATGAGGTGGCATGAATGACAGTTGGCATCTTGAGTATGACACTGGGCGTGGTTGAGCCGCTTCCTACATTCACCAACCAGCAGATACCCAGACGGGCAAGGCAAAATAAACAGATAGACAATTTCAAGATATATTTCCGGCATATCCACTGCTTTAGGGTATACAGGCGAGCACAGTTAACCGAATGGAGACTTACCGTTTTGAAATTGACGGGACTGGGTGAGCGAGGAATTACCGGGCGATGCTGTCATGTTAGATGGGCGATTGGTTACACTGGAAATTAACACATATACACATGTAGGAAGAAACCTAAAATGAATACATAGTTCTCCAGAACTGTTTTTGTCAGAACGTCCGTGTGATTTAATCGAGAACATTAATTTCGGGACAAGCCGAATGAACGAGACGACCACGAGTGGCGAACTCGTCTGATAAATAATATTTTACTATTATTACTAACAAGAGGGGTACCCGGCTTCGCCTGGGTTAAGAGTAACCACCAATGAAATAAAAAATTAATTGTTTAAATTTACCGGCTAATTTACGTTTACGCGGCAAACGCAAACGTTAAATGTGAAGTAACTGATTTTTGACGTGCTATACTCTGTAATAAACTCATGCAGTGGTGCCTCAACATGTTTTTTTTATATTTAAAAATTTGGATTTATTTAATTTTTATATTGAAAATATTATTCCGGTAATAGTATGTGGTATGGTTTGCTTGGTTGGAACTGTTATCTGGTTTATTTGGTTGTCTCGTGAAATCGACGACGTCATGCATTTGATGTGAAGACGCCATTTTTTAAAGTTTGAAGCGAAAGGGAGATTATCCAAAAATGAGTAATGCTTATTTTATTATGTTTTGTTGAAAATAGAGATCCGTCGCTCCGTCGTTAGCGAATTATGATGGTTTTATGATGGAAGTATGATGATTATGATGGTATGTTCATTTTAATGTGATTTCATTGAGCCGTTTGGCAGAAAATCTCCGAACACGAAAATCGAAATCTGTTTTATAATATAGGATTGAACAGGTAATTGCGAAAAATACAGAGTTTCGAACTGACCGGGACTTGAACACCGAATCCCTGTTTTGCCGGTCCAGTGCTCTAACCAGGGATCCGATGTTCAAGTCCTGGTCTGTTCGAAACTCTGTATTTTTCGCAATTACCAGTTCAATTAGTAATAATAGTTAAATATTATTTATCAGACGAGTTCGCCACTCGTGTTTGTCTCGTTCATTCGGCCTGTCCCGAAATTAATGGTCTCGATTAAGACTGACCTAATTATATCGAAATATATAAATTAAAATTTTCCTTCTAATTTTTTTTTTAAATTCACTGAAGTGTATATCACAACACTCTGTACCCCCCTCAGTGCTTAGGCACTATGTGAGAGGCACATTTTCACCAGTACCCCGGGATCGAATAATCGCGAGCCCGCACCAGGAATCGAACCCGGGACCGCCGAACCAGTCAGTCGCTAAACCAACTGTGATATGAGTCGTGTTGTCGAATGAAGACAAATTTAATGAAAGTTTAACTTTCAATTTTTTTAAGATCGTAAAACTTACCCGTTAGGTGAAGAAGTACTGGTAGGAAAATCATACACTTGACGTTTCTGCCATTCGAGAATATACAAGGTGGCCATAGCGATCAGACTAGTGACAAAAAATACCAAAATTACTTACAGTTTAAAAAATTTGACACGTCTTCCACGAAAGGAAAATATTTCAACGAATTCAAGAGGAGTAGTTAAGACTGACCACATCGCCATGACAAGAATGAGAACAATGATGGTGCCCTGGACAAATTTACTGGAACAAAGCCCCTTGTTGTCGATTCGCGGAGGTCGCCTCCGAATGGCTTTCTTGGTGGATGGCAAACGACTCAGCGCCACAGAGCTAAAGGTAGAAATTTTTTTTTTATTTTTTTTTTTTAATTCACTGAAGTGACGGATCACAACAGGAAGATTCTGTACCCCTCTCAGAGCTTAGGCC
>JAQGBY010008071.1:0-11078 GCA_034698785.1 Mycogona germanica
ACTGGACTTGGTCAGGTCTCCACTTCCGGTGCTGAACAATGTAGACGGGATTGCCGCGCATGTGCACAGGGCAAGTTGGTGTCAATCCCCTTCCCCGTGACGGCTACACGGGCCAGGAGGCCAGGCTAGCTCATCCATGCCGACATGTGTGGCCAGATGAACCAGCCCACGCCGGGTGGGTGCCGTTTCTTTGTCTCATTCGTGGACGATTACTCACGGTTCACGGTGCTCCACCTGCTGAAGAGGAAGTCGGAGGTGGCCGCCTTGGTCAAGGAGTTTGTCGCTGTGGTGACAGCCAAGTTTGGATGTGCACCGGCCGTCTTACGGACAGACAACGGAACAGAGTTCACCATTGACCACCTACAGCGCTCCCTCCGTGAAGCGGGGGTGGAGCACCATGCTACGGTGGTCCATACACCTCAGCAGAACGGTGTCTCTGAACGGAAGAACCGCTCCCTCACGGAGATGGGGCTGTGTATTCTGTTAGACGTGCGGCTGCCCATGCGCCTCTGGGGAGAGGCGGTGACCACCACGGCTTACCTACAGAATCGTCTTCCGTCGAGGTCTATTCCTACCACCCCATTCCAGCGTTGGCACGGGATGGTGCCGCATGTGGCCTACCTACGTGTCTTTGGCACGGCTGTCTATGCGTTGGTACTGCACCAAGGGCGCAAGAAGTGGGATGACTGCGGCAAGCTGGGGGTCTTTGTAGGATACAACGGCCACACCAAAGACTACCGCTTTCTCAACCGGCTGGTAAAATCAGCATTGCGCGTTCAGTCCACTTCCTGGAGCAGTGTGGACCAGCCCGGCCTCGTATGGCTCCTACCGTGGAGAGTGTTGGTGGAGTGGCAGCTCCCAGCATCTCCAGCTCCAGCAGCAAGGATAGCCAGGATGGTGGCACATCTAGGGCATCTTATGCTGGAAGCAGTGGGCCGTGGGAGTGGTCTGCTGGGGAGTCATCGGATGATGATGCTCTCGATGGCCCGAGTGGTATGCCTTCAGCGGTGGACAGTGATGATGAGGAGGACCTATCCGGTGAGGACGACGCACATCCATGCATTCCAGCCCGCCGTGGACGGCCAGTTAGAGCAAAGACAATGATACGGATCCCATCTACCACTTCGCCGATCAGGAGATCGGAGCGACCTACACAAGGAGTGCCACCACCTCGGTTAGGTGCGGTGCCACCCCCGCCTTGCTTTGGCAACCTGGCTGACTGCGTGCCGCCGGAAGGCGCTGTGGCCAGGGAACCCACTTCCTGGTAGGAGGTGGTCGCTCTGCCAGAGTTGGAATGCCACCGCGGAGGAAGAGATGTGCTTGCTAGCCCATCACAACGTTTGGGACTTGGTTCAGCTCCCACCTGGCCGGAGGATATTCTCAGCCAAGTGGGTCTTCAATAAGAAGTTGGATGGTGCTGGACAAGTTCACAAGTACAAAGCGCGGTTGGTGGCACGCGGCTTCTCTTAGCGGCATTGTTGGGACTATGACGAGACTTACGTGCCGGTGGTGCGCCATGAGACGGTGCGCATGCTCTTCGCCATAACCTCTCAGCAGTGGCTCCACATCCACCACCTCGATGTCAAGACAGCCTACCTCAATGGTGTGTTCCGCGAGGAACTCTATATGGATCAGCCGGAGGGGTTTGTTGTTCCTGGCCAGGAGGATATGGCCTGTCGTCTGCGTCGCTCGCTCTATGGACTTAAGCAATCAGCTAGAGTGTGGAACGAGCGGGCTAACGCGGCCCTCTCCAGCCTGCACTTCACCCGGAGCTCCGCCGACCAGTACATCTATGTACGGCAGGATCGCCATGGCAGCCCGACGTACGTGCTGCTCTACATGGACGATCTGCTTGTGGCTGCGGCCACCTCAGAGGTGACCTGTCGAGTCGGTCGGGAGATCCATAAACACTTTGCTGTACATGACCTAAGGGAGGTCCGACACTATCTCGGCATTCAGGTGGACTGTGCGGAGGATGGTGGTCGTCTGCTCCATCAGGCCACCAAGGTGTTCCAGTTGCTCGCCAAACACGGGATGGCGGACTGTCGGCCTGTTGCTATGCCGATGGAGACTGGGTTCCTGGCTGCACCTTTGGAGGCCAGCCTGCTGCTGCCGGACAACAAGCGGTATCGTCAAGCCATCGGGAGCCTGCTCTACCTCGCAACTGTGTCTCGGCCTGGTCGGTACTGCTCACCTGGCTCTCCATCTACCTGTTTCCGGTTCTCCTCTCCTCGTCGGTTGGGTCGACGCGGACTGGGCCGGCGATCAGGTAGATCGCAAGTCAACATCGGGCTTTGTGTTTCGGCTTGGACAGGCCACGGTGGCCTGGTCTACCCGGAAGCAAGGAGCAGTCGCGGTGTCATCGACGGAAGCAGAGTATGTTGCCGCCTCCCTAGCCGCCTGTGAGCTGTTGTGGCTCAGGCAGTTGCTAAAGGACTTGCTGCTGCCCCAGCGTGCTGATACTCTGCTCCATGAGGACAACCAAGGAGCCATTGCTATGGTGGACTCTGATAGATTAACGGCCATGATGAAGCTTATCGATTCTCGTCACCACCATCTCAGGGATCTTTGAGAGCAGGGTGTCTTGGTGCTCCGGTACTGTCTAAACGAAGATATGCTGGCAGACCTGTTTACCAAGCCCCTCCCTCGAGAAGCTCATGAGTGAGTGGTGGGTGCTCTTGGGTTGAGCTAGTCTCGTCATTCTTGGTTGCCTCCTCGTCGTGACGGATCGTCAGGACGAGTCTTGTGTTTGCCATGCCATCTCGCCAGGGCCGGGTGGCCTGTCGTCATTACCAGCTCACCTGCAGCAGTAGAAGAGGGAGAACTTTTACCAGTGTTGGAGGGTAGTGGGTAGTGTTGTTTATCTGTTTGCTGCCCCCTCCCTCTGCCGATTGTGAAGCCCCTCTTGCCCCAGGTGTTGTGCTAGTCGTTCTAGTGTTTTTGGTTTTGTGACGCCCCCTCCGGTGAGGAGGGGTGTTGGAGGAATGGCACCTCCGTGTGTGTCGCGCTCGCTGCTGGGTCTAAGGGTCGACTCGGCAGTGAGCGTGTCGCCGCCTGATTGGCGGTGAGCACATCGCCAGTTTGTTTGGTGGCGTGCGCGCTTGTTTTTGCGTCTGGTTGTCTCGCTCGAATGGAGCGAAACGACGGGGTGTGTGTGGGGCGGCCCGTGGGGGCCACCACGCACACCTACACCACAGGAGTTGTTCCTGTGGTGTACTGCCCAGGTTGCCAGCCCAAATGGCAACCTGCACAGCCAACTGATATAAATGGAGCCAGACGTTCTGGCTCCTCACTCACTTCGTCGCCAGCTACTGTGGGATGCAGTTGCTCTGTTTGTTCGCCACAGTCTGGATAAATAAAGTCGTGTTTAATTTTAAAACTGCCATCACTTTTGCCGGTCTCTCTCATTAATTGCAGCAGCCCTCTACAAATTACAAAGTTTTCCAACATTAATTTTGTTTTTTTGTCATTGATAATGTTGATGATTATATTGATGATGTTTTCAATCTATGTTTATAACATTTGATTCATTTTTCAGATTTCTGTTTTGTGCAGTGGCAAAGTAGTCACTGTACACTTTATGTGCAAAGTTTGATTTCTTATATTTCTAACCAGTAAATTTAACTTTAACTTCTTTAACCCTTTAAGCGGCCAATTGATTTTTGCAATGACCCACCCCAATTATTATTTAATTTTAAATTAATTTGATTTTTTTGTTTAAAAATCACATCTTGCAAACTGGAAGTCACAGACACATGACAGTGATTTGGAAAGGTGGCAAATGTGGCTGTAAAATGAAGCTTGGGGAGATCATAAACTTGCATTGCTGGCAGCACAGCTCCAGCACCAATCTGACAGTGCAGGATGAATGCAGGAATGGTGATTCCAGCATGTGGTGCTGGAAGGAAGGGGTCATCCAGAAGCTGGTCAAAAAGCTCCTTTGTGTTCCCCATTCTTCAGGCACCACATGCCGAAGTCACGGCTCAGGTGCTCATCCAGAAAAGCTTGATTGAGCCTGGAGCTGAGACCATTTTTGGTTGCAGCCTACCTGCATTCCGGTTCCACTCTGACTTACGAACACATGCACAAACTATTTCACGATATCCAGGGGGCCGGCCCAACACTATGATTATTTGTGTTGCTGCTGCTGGGCCACGGAACCCTTTGGAAGCATAAATCCGGAATGCTGGATGGCCAAGAGCTGGACAATAACCATGAGGAAACTGTCATGGGTCGTGCACACACAAACACACACCTTCACCAAAAACACTGCCAAAAACACCACAAATTCTGATACCATTTCACTGCCGGAAAACTCATCTAGCATGTATCCGGCATTCACATCACTTTCTGTGTTATCCTACATGATTCTGGATGGTCCAGCAGTTGTTTGTCACTTGTGCAACTGTTTAGCGAGCAACACCATTTGCAATAATCAAACTTTTCGAAAACATCAAAAAAACGTTGGAAATGATCTCTCCCGCAAAAATGTTGCTGGATGCAGGAGCTAGATGGCACCACCGGCACTGCAAATGCGCGGGGCTAATGATATCTACATTTTTCGCTCTATCCAATCATGTGCTCTAGATTTCTCTGTGATTGGTAGATTTTTGCCACGATTTTTTTGAAAAGTGAATCCGACATATGTCGGGATAGCCTGTTGGACATGACATTGCTTACCCAACAATACATGGGATAGCCACTTGCAGGGTTAAAGGGAGTCCATCTGAGACTTTTGTTGTCTGAATGGACATAAATGTGCTCCTATTTAATTTGATAGATTATTTCACTTGTACTTAAAGCATGCCATGGCAGATATTTAATGTAAAATCTTTCATATAGAAAAATATTAGATTATCCATTTCCTCCAGAACACAGGCTATAATTTAAATTTTTTCCGGAATTGAATTATCCTAATCATTGAAAATAGTTGGTTTTTAGCAGGAAAATCAAATTTGAGAATGCCTTAGCTCATTACATGAAAAATATGCTCTTATGTTTGACATTGGGATATTAATGAATTATTTTCAAAATTTTTTGACAACTAATATTGGACTGTTTTCCTGAATTTAATAATAGCAGTTAAATTAATTGCGGTTTTCAGGAAACTTTTCAAAAATAAATTTGTCCAGGCATTGTAAATACAGCTTTAATTTAAATAAAGGATGACTTAAATAAAATATAAATTTAAATAGTAATCGGAATCTGCTCATCCATCAGTGTTATCTTTCAGTGGCTTTGTTGTTGTATTAAACTAATCTTGGTTATTTAACTTTTTTCTTTTCTACACCAGGCTCTACTGACTTTAAAATCTGATTCCAGAGGTTGGAGCATCTTGTCATCTGATGTTTACATCTGGAATTTGACAGCTGTAAGTGTGATACACAGGTAACCATGATCCATGTCGGGTTGGGGCTTTCAACACTAAAGGGCATTAGCTTTGCAAACCACCAGGATATATTAGAATAGCAAAAGCCGCAGAGGACCATGCCAACTATTTTGGGACATTTCACGGGCCTGACGCCTCTGCTTAGTTTTGTAAGATATAGATTGCAGAATCTATCCTTCCTCTTCCTTCCCTCTCCCGACCAATGAGAGTGCACCCTGACAATCGCCAATGGGCAGTAGGGGTGGTGCTGGAGGTCACGAGCCCGAGTCTTGGTCGGCGATTTTCACGCCAAGCTTGGGGTCACTTCTCTCCAATTTATTGACCATGTTTGTCGATTCCTGCCTTCCATTGAATTAGGATATTTTGCTTATATTATTATAGGAGTCCTCGCTGAGTATAACTCTGTAGTAGAAAACAAAAGTTTTTATCGACTTAGAAATTTTCGGAATGAATAGTTTGGGATAATGGATGTCCTATCAGCTAAGTTGAGAAATTCACCTGATTGAGAACTGGACAAATTTATTCTTGAGAATATAAGTTGTCAGATGAAGGACGATTCATCCCTATTTTGCGTGATGTGACATTTTTATATTTTCTCGTCGATTGCGGCCTTAAGGACATAAAAATGATCAACCTCTTGTGTGTGCTGCAAACGTGTAAATTATCGGCTGAAGAAATTATCGTCATGTCGGTTCGATGCATATTCGATGCTTTCCTAATATTGATTCAATTTGTGTGTGAGACATCGCCGGTGATCAATTTGGCTCACGCATGTTCTATCATCATTCGACCTACACAGCTGATCTATGAAGATCTACTTCGATCGCGAGATCGGCCAAATTTGTGATTTGTCTAAATCGACGGACGTGTGAACGGAATATTGGATCCAGGGACCGATTCGATAAGGATAAGCATTCAGGTGATGAAAGAGATAACGTCGTTGCAGTGAACGTAAGAGGGGTCGCTCCCCATCAAATAGATAATTACAGAACTTTGAATCTTTAGATTTAAATTTGAATGAACAGTTTAGGTTTGCTCTGAAATGTCTTCATAAGTTCTTTTTTGATAATTTGTTTTGGGTGTGTTGGCGTATATAAAGAAAAGTGTTTTGAATCTGATTATAACTGAAATTCTGTGCCTGTGTCCCTCAATATTTATGTAGAATCAGGAGGGTTAAAATTTGAATTGGATAAATTTGATTTTGATACCCTACAGTCTTAATGCTAGGATCAGCGTCATGTGTGCTACAAAACACATTTTCAGCATCACCATCTTCAAATCCAGAGCTCCATCTTTGGTTCCAATCATCATTTTCAACATCAGGACTTCAGAATTAAGCATCTTAAATAGACTTTCATCTAGCGAGAGTTCATCTTGGATTAAGCATCCCTAACAATCATGAAAGTGCTAGGCCTAGAGTTTTAGCTGTTCTTCAGTTACAAATAAAGAAAGCAGAAATCATAGCTAGCATTAGTAAGGGTTAGGTATATTATTAATTTAAATATTACTTTATCTTCAGTTCAGCGGTAAATTAATTATTTCAAATATTTGATAATCAGAAAAATTCTAAATTCTAATATTCATCAATTTAATAAAATAATTTGGAAGTTTAATTTTTGGTCTTTATCAGATTTATCGAATTTTTGGTTTTATCTAAGGCAGCCACTTAGCTCTGAAACCAAGAAATGATTTAATTGAGGTTAGGGAGTGACCAACCTGACAACAATATAAATTATTTCTTAACAAAACTTAATCACAGAATATTTTGTTGGTTTAGAATATTTTCTAAACATTTTTGATATTCTTAAATTATCTTAAGACATAGTCAGGTTTCAGAATAAGAGAACCGGTTGAAGGCAGTCGACCACATCTGCATACACCCTGAGCATCATTCTGGAATTTCCTAGTGACTTACTTGAGTGATTCATTTACATCTTCTTTAAAATATATTTCAAAATTGAGAGTTTTAATGTTAGCATGTGTTATGGCCAAGGTTACTGTGCCAATTTTAGGACATAACCTAGATAATGTGTAAAGTTTAGACACATGGCCTTTAAATATTTGTTAGCTTAGATAGGGACAATAAAATATGTATCCGATTATTTAGGACCACCTAAAGGATTCCTAGGAAACTCTACCTCAAAAGTTCATCTTCTCTTGCATCCCGGACAGATGAGCAAAGAGAAGCCCAGCGCTGTAAGTGATTCAGGCTTTGTGGAGAAGAATCTCAACTCTTTACAAGGAGTTCTACAACAGCTGGAAGATCTGAATTTAGCATCGGATACATCTATTAAAGATAACTTCCAGATAGTGACAGGACCACTTTCAATCATGGCGGATAACCATCACCTGTCACCCCGCCCTAAATTTGAAAAGAAGTTTATGGGAAAGGGTCAGCTATCTCACTCATGGATGCATGAGTATAAGGCTTTTGCTCATATTTGCAACTACAATGAGGAGCAAATGCTCCAATACATTCCGTTGCAGTAGGATAAAACACCAGTTTGATAGCACAAAATGATCTTGGAGCGTACCGATGACAACCAGGTCAGGATTCTGATTACCTGGCCTGTTCACAGGAAGCTCTTTATGACAACTTGGTGCCCAGAGGATGAGAAAAATGCTTTCTAATAGCAGATAGCAGATTTGAAGCTCTTGCCTAGGCAAGAGATCTCTGAATATGCCTTCAATATGTACGTGCTCTGCATGCTCCAGGATGAAAGGATGGCATTCTCGGATGTAAAGGGAAAAATTATGGATGGTGTGCCTCCTGCTTTAAGGATGATGTCATGCTAATCCCTAACACTGTGGACATGACAAACTTGGTCAAGCCCTTAAACAAAGTGCAAGCAAACCAAGAACCTGACTCTGACTGGGGATTTCCAGCAACGGAAACCTCAGGTGTGAAGAGTTAGTTAAGACCAAGAGCAAGAAACCATCCACGCCAGCCACTTCGAAAGCCAGCTCATCAACTGATCCAAAAACAACAGATGAGTGGAAGGCTTTTATTAAAGAAACCATCGAGCAATGTCTCCTAAAACCAAGTCAGCCAACTTCTGCTGCTGGCACCTCTAACCCTCAGCAAGTCCAACAAGCCCCGAGGGGGAAAGAAGGGTAAGAACCAGCAACAGAAGCCAGATCAAGCCAACTGCCCCTGGTGTAAAAAGCATGGACAAGAGAAATGTTTTACACATGGATCAAAACCAAAAGGTGACAGGCCCAGCAGCAGAGGTCGAGGTGGTCAAGCCGGACCTCAGCGTTCCACCACCATGGTGTACCAAAACATTCCTCAGGCTGCTACAGATTTTCCATCTTCTGCTTAGCCCCATAATCCATTCTCAAAGGAGCAAGTGGACTGGCTGAGCCAGTGCTTCTCCTCAGTTAACATGAATCCTTATTACCAACAAGGACCATCATCCTGGCCACCACCTGGAACACAACCTAGTCAACTCCAGTTGACCTACCCTGGCCATGGACCATCAGTGCAGGCTTGTGCACAAAGTGGTGACACCCATCCAGGACTCTCATGTTATCCACTTCAGGGAGGAAGTGGACAAGGTCAGTTTCCAAAAAACTGGTAGTGGGTCAATGTCTGGAATCGGACAGATATGAGGTGCCCTCTATTACCAACCTATCCATAGGTGGTGACCGACTGCAATGCTGGATGAGCTTTGCTTGTAGATTAGCTGGCCAGGACATCTCAGAAGATGTGAGAATCCTGTGTGACACTGGAGCTATACAATCCATAGTGTCACCGAAAGTGAATCACCTCCTCCACAATCGTAGGAGTGCCACTGACAACAATCAGATGGATTCTTCAAGTGCTGGACTTCACCTATGATGGGTGTAGGTTCAGAATGCTGGTTTTGGTGATGAAGGAACTTAGCATTTAAGTAGACATCCTCATAGGCATGGTCTTAGAGGGAGAGTGCAAGCTTATTCTCAAAAAGGCCATTAAGCTCAAGCACAGGATCCGGGCTGGCAACCCGATGGGGCAGGAAGATCCAGCAGCCAGAGATCCACTTCTGCTGCAATCCTGCATGGAGCTACTGTGTAGTGGCTTTGAGGTGGCTTCTCCTAGGAGGATTAAGATGCCAAAAGATGGCTATTTTAAGCTCAATCCTGAAGTGGCCACTAAAAAGCACTGTGCAGCCATGCTCCCAGAAGACCTTCTGATCTCCTCACAGACCAAGATGTTTGTTGAAATGGATGTAACAGCAATTTTACTACCAGGATCCGATCTATTGGCAACTGTGAGGGAGGATTTTGAGGATAAATTCCATCTCATTTTCCACAGTGTCAAATTAACTGAAGTTGGTCTACAGATGGAGGTATAAAACCTGAGTGAGAGGGCACTAACTATCTGAAAGGGTAGAAGAGTCTTGGACTTAGCTCAACTGCCAGAAAGCTGGCTGGATGACTGCAAGGATAAAGTGGTGAAGCCTTTGCATGCAAAGTACAAAGATGTACTCAATCAGGGCCAACCAACTATCGTGGTTACAGAAGTTCAGTTACAGATTCGACAGTTTGCTGTTCCAAGATGCAGGCATCCTTATCCCTCAGGTTTCAAAAAGCAAGCTTTGATGAATGAGCAAGTGGATAAGTGGCTGACTCAAAGCATATTGAGAAAGTCATTCTCTGAATGGGCCAGTCCACCACTGCTGGTTGGAAAGAAAGATACATCAGAGGCGAGGATATGCATAGACTTTCGCTATCTGAATACACAATTGATACCTGTATCGTATCCGATTCCAATCATATATCAGCTTATTCACAAACTGCAATTGTCTCTTTACTTTACAAATATTGACCTCAGAACTAGTTTCCCGCAACCGAAGAGTCGAGTCACAGGTACACTGCCTTCAGCACGGAGAAGGGAAACTTTGAGTTTAACTTGATGCCATTTGTGTTGAATTGTGCAACAGAACATTGCAGAGAACTCTGCAGCAAGTCCTGTGCAATCTGGAATTCACAGAAGTGTTTGTGGATGATGTCTGCATACATTCATTCTCAAACCCAGACTCATCACCATCACGCTGGACTTTTTAAAGATCAGTTGAGCATCATCGGGCAGTGAGTAATTTCTGGTAGCGATTGATCTGTTCACCAAGCATGTTGTTGCTAAAGCATAGTGACACCAGGATGCTTTGACTGTGGCAAAATTCTTGCTCTATGATATCTGCTAGGTTTATGGATTCCCGGCCTGTATTCTGTCAGATCAGGGCAAGGCATTTGTGAGTACTGTCATCACCCAACTCACCTCTTTATTGCAAATAAAGATTTGTAGAACCAGCGGGTACCAGCCTAGTACAAATGGTCAATGCGAAAATGCCAACAAGTCAATAACCAATCTATTAGCTAAGCTGGTTCGTCTGGAACCAAACAAATGGGATCAGTTCCTGCCATTTGCATTGTTCCAGATGAACACAGCTATTTCAAAATCGACCAATGTCATGCCATATGAGGCAGTCCTTGGCATTATTCCAAAAATGCCCTCACTGGATATCCAGTTAGGAGTTGTTCATAGGCATATGGACTCCTACTGGGCCAGGCCAAGTATGGATTACTTCGAATTTCTACACCAACAACAGGAAAAGCTGACATTTCCTTCTTGGCTACGTGTAATTTCTACAGCCAATTCATCGAGAATTTCTCAGGAAGGTGTCTGGAACTCAGAAAGCTCACCAAG
>JAQGBY010008072.1:0-11077 GCA_034698785.1 Mycogona germanica
AGGTGTCGGCCGGAATCGAAACCGCGATCACGGGCTAAGAGGCGAACGCGCTACCTCTTTACCACTCGACACCTCTGACCCCCGCCATAGGCCCCTCTCTTGGGGCTGCTTGCGGGTAAAATTTGTAATATGTACCCACAAGTAGCCCCGGATGGGGCCTATGAAATGGGTCGAACGGCCAGTTAAGGACAAAGGTGTGGTTGTCCATCATGGATCCATGGATCTTTTAGAATGTAACAAAAACATAAATTGGAATCTTGCATGCAATTTCTTAAGAAAAGCTAAATTGTCGTTATTATTGATAATCGATATCGACCCAGATATCTTCAATCGTAGGATGAATTGCAAAATTTCCCAATCATTGATATTCCCATATAAAAAAGCACCAAAAAAAAGTCTTCGTGAAAAATACTTCGATTTAAATGAAATTTGGTACTTAAATAGAACAATAGATTTGAAACAAAAATGAATTATAAAATGTGCTCAAAATGATCTCCGGTGACAGTGACCGTGTTAAGCACGCCAAATATGAATATACTATTGAATAATTAAAGTAGAACACTGCTAAATTTCATTTAAGTCGAAGCATTTTTCATGGTGATTTTGCTCTTTTTTATGGATCACAACGTAGATCATTGGAGATGGAAAACCTAAACGATATCATTATTTTTCTGTGGTTGAGATAGTGTCTGTCCCGGTTTTCCTACGCGACCCGGCGATAAATTCTGCCCGGGATCTGCGTCTACAGTTTTATTTTTCTCTGCGATTATACTCGGCTGAACTGGGAAATTTTTTTATCCGTCCTATTTCTATTGTTCGCTTTTTCCAAAAAGAACTAAAAAAAAGAAAGAAAAGTCGACGTTATTCCAAATTTTCTCGCTAGTGAAAAGAAATCGGTCATTTATTATAGCCAGTGTCGTGGTGCGTGAAGTCCATAACTCAGGACTACGTTTTCTGAACGGGGAATAAGGAATGGCGGGCTGCAGGTTTCGACTCACGATGAATTTTGTTTGTCAGTTATCGCTGAAAGTATCCGAATCTTGAATTTGGTTTGGTCGATCTTGTTTTGAGTATTTTCTAACTACCTTTTGGATGCCAATTTTTAAAATAGCGAAGGTTTTGAGCACCAGATATTGAAACGCTCTGTGAGAACGAAAATTTGAGTGAATATTTCGATTTTTGGTGCATTTTTTTTTTTTGCCTCGATCTACTGTAGTCCACCGCACTACAGGCGTTACGTCCCCTCATGGTGCTTAGGCACTGTGCGAGGGGAACGACCAGTACCCCGGGATCGACATTTTCGAGAGCCCGCGCCGGGAATCGAACCCGGGACCTCCGAACCACAGTCATTTTAGTCACAGTTCGTTTTAGCTATTTTTGTATTTGATGGAAACTAAAAGTCCATGTATCCGGCTTACCTCTGGTCAGCCCCTTAGGGCCACTAGCATCAGGAATAAAATGATGAAGCTTCCATTATAGTAAGAACAGGAAATTGAAAAGTCTTTTCCTACGAGCTGGAAGCCTTTCATTTCCTCCGCCATATTTATTTTATTGGAAATGTCTGCACTCAATAAATCCGGTACAATTACAGGGTGAACCTGAAACTATGGACCCTTTTATTATTTTATTTTATATAGGTTTTATATAAGACTGCTAATTTATTCTAAACATATTTACCAAAATGATGGTTATTTCAGAAGATGTTCAAAATGACCGCCGCCATCATCAACACATGCGTGAAGTCGGGTGCGCCACTTTCTAATTGTTGCATCAATTGTCCGCTGGTCGAGCTCATTCCGCGCCGTCTAAATCTGCTCTCTTAGTTCATCCGCATTGTAATCCTTCTGTTGACCTTCTCTTGTACGGGGCACAAATCCCATAGTGTTCATGAGGTTCAGATTTAGACTGTTTGGTTACAAATGTAGCACTAACTTTTGCCATTGGTTGGAAGTCAATTTTCCATGGTAGCGTGAATTTGGCTCACCCTTTTGTTTATAACTTTTTTCAGGTAGCATCACAATTTGGCTCATATGTAGCACTAATTATTAGTGATGGAACCGTTCCAAAATTCCAATTTGGGTGTGCCAACTTCACTGACCGATTTCTTTCAGAATATGTATCGGTTCGTCTGAAAATTGAAATCATTTTGCTCTTGTGACGTCGTATGCCATCATATCCGGTTAATTACTCGTGACGGTTCAGAATTCACATTTGTGCATCCGGCAGTGTGTGCTAGCTTCGTCTAGTGAGGCAACACTGAGAACTCCTCAAAGGATTTTTCGATGAAATCATAAGTTAACGGAGTATCATATTGCCGGAAATTCAAAGCAGAGTGGAAGGTTTTCTTTCACTTGACGTTTGGGTAGAGTTACCGAAAATTGCTATTGACTTTGTGCAAAGCCCTGGAAATGGCCTGATACTTCGATCGTAGCACCGTTGGGCGGAGTCAATCACGCAGTGAGGTCAGGTTTGAGGCAATTTTGACCCGTGTCGCAAATGGTTAAGCGACGGACTGTGGTTCGGCGGTCCCGGGTTCGATTCCCGGCGCGGGCTTTGGCTCGGGGTACTGGCGAAAATGTGCCTCTCACATAGTGCCTAAGCACTGAGAGGGGTACAGAATCTTCCTGTTGTGTCCGCGCTTCAGTGAATTAAAAAAAAATTGCAATTACAATATGTACCCACAAGCAGCCACGGATAAGGCCTATGGCGGGGTCAAACCACCAGTTACGGACAAAAGGTGTGGTTATCCTAACAGGCTTTTTGACTTGAGACTCGTTAACACACTCTGGGGAAATAGTTGGTCACAACGGCAATGCAGCTCCTAGACCATTTTAATATTTTTCACATTGACTGGGTTCGTCAATGAAGCACAATAATTGGTTCTAAATATTTTTTGTAATCGTCATCTCAAGCGATTCCTGAATAACGATGGGGAACGATTACAAAAAAATATTGCGAATCAATTATTCAATCAATCAAATCGATCCGTTAATTTCTTTTAATTTCCCCATCTCTGTAGTCGCTACACTATAGCCGTTTCTGTGCCCTCTTGGTGTTTAGGCATTATGCGAGGGGCAGATTTTCACTAGTACCCCGGGATCGAAATTATCGAGAGCCTGCGCCGGGAATCGAACCCGGGACCGCCGAGTCACAGTCAGACGCAATACCGATTGATTGTCATGGGAAACAATTTGACGCCAATTATGTAACTCCGAACTCGGTCCTTACAATTCTTTTGCTAAAAGAACAGTGCACGTCCAATCAAAGAGATGTAAAAAAATTAATGTTAGTTTAGGAGGTTCTTCGGTAATGATTCCTAAGCTAGGCTGCCTTTATGGAAAGGGATCATTAAGGTGTCCTGATAGGATGATAGTGATATCGTACAGGCACGGGTCACGTTTTACTTTGCGAAAGTATTTCAATCAGAAAAGTTACGAAGGTGTTGGCTGGAATCGAAACCGCCATACGGTCATTGATGGCAAGCACGCTAACCATTACGCCACTCGAGACATCTCAAAGAGCTGTAAGGGGTGCGGTTCGAAATTTCAATCGGAACAAATGCATTTGAAAGTGATGGTTCTTTTTGGCAAATCATATGAAAAGTCATCTGACATTTAATTATGTGGCCAAATGACAATTATGGGGCAAAATAACAATTTTGCGACCGATATGGTCGCGATTGTCTCTTGTGTAGTCACTTTATCACAACCTGGTGCCGCCCAAAAGCGCTCTTCACGAAGCGGATACTCGTTTCGGCACATCACCTAAAGAGAGAAAAGAAGAAAAAAACGAGAGAGAAGAAGAAATAGCTGAGAATTGCTCCCAATTTCTTCCCCGGTTGAGTTTGGTGATAATCTGTCAGCGGAGCAGCAAACGCTCCTCACCCGAGCTGCTGCCGCTAGACAACGCTATGGCTGACTGAGCGAAGCACGCGTAACCTCCGCAGTCCCCCTGAACGTTGACAGGGGTCGCTGTCACGTACAGGAAAAGTCAGTTATGATAAGCGTCAGTTAGGGGAAACACTTCTTTTCTGAGACGCGGATTTACTTCCGCTACAAATGAAAACTTATAAATTATTCCCAAGACTGGAATAATTTATAAATTTTCATTTAATCAACTTCTGTCTCGACGTGTTCCTAACACATATTTTGGAAACTTATTTAGTTTATCTAACTTAACTTACCTACCTAACCCTATCCACCTATCCAAACCTAACTAACCTTACCCAACTCACCAATCACACAAAATAGACTATATGGCGGGGCAGTGCCACTATTTCTGAAATATACAAGGGGAGTTTTTTATTCACTGCAGGGTAATATCACTACAGGATTTTCTGTCCCCCTCTTTTCCCTATATCTGAGCCCTCTACTACGATACGTCAGTTAGAGATCTCTTTTCTAGTGCATTATGTTTGACTGCTTAGACAGCAATATGAAAAACTTGCTCCCCAATTTCACATCGGAAAAAAATATCTGGCTCAGGATTCAAGAGGATCTTGGTGGGGCCGCCACAAAGTGTGACAGTGAACAACGCCTGGCCCCACAATGAAACCAATATTATTCGTGTCTCGCATCTAGCTCTCGCTCCCACTTCCACTGGCCTGATTTATCGATATTGAGCCGTTGGAACGCGCCCCCGCCCTGTCTCAGCTGTGGGAGATGTTTCTAACGGTTTTTTCTTCGCAGTCTCCCTCTCTACCCGACTAGGCTAGGCCGCATTCCGTACTCTCCTACATACACGATTTTGCACATAGTCGGATCAGGCGTGCGATGATACGTGTGTGCCCTACACAAACACTTCGCTGGAAAATGTCTTGTGTTCTCGGGGCGAATCGGATACAGTCGAAATCTCTGAGCCATCCATGGACTGGACATCGGACGGCTTTAATATTCGTATGTACGACTCGTCGTAGCCCAGTTGGTTTAGCGACTGACTGGTTTCGGCGGTCCCGGGTTCGATTCCCGGCGCGGGTTCTCTAAAATTTCGATCCGGGGTACTAGTCGTTCCCCCTAGCACAGTGCCTAAGCACCATGAGGGGGACGTAACGCCTGTAGTGCGGTTGACTACAGTTGATTGGATAACAAAAAAGGGTGTGCAAACCCATTGGCAGCGATAACAGCGGCATCTATACGCATCAGTATGTATCTGACAACACCCCCCCCCCCTTCCCACGATAGTCTACGAGTCAACAACGGACTAGAAATGTCTCCATTATCAAAAAGCTCTTGAACCCGAAGGGGTGCGCGGGTCCGTAAAATTACATTTGGAGCACTCGCGCAAAATCTTGCCAACCCGTCGCCACAATCACACAAAATGGCGAAGGCGAACGTCCAATCAGCGGCTCCACTACCCTTTTTTATTGATTGACTTGTTCCTAATATTTTTTTCGTTATCCTTTCCTCGGAAAACTTGTGTCGGATGAGGTTGGCCTACCTTTAGTCTCCTCACCCTTGCACGCCACTTCAAGACCCCGTTCACCCTATTTCCCGACGCATTAGACGCACCCCTATGCGTATCATCCGCCGAGCATTTGAACCATACAGCTTCCTCAGAAGAATTTCGAAATTGTGCAGGAAAAATTATTTTAGGGTGCTGTTGTTTTTTGGTGGCACCTGACATCTGGTTGGCCTTAACCAAAATTCAAGATGTTCGTTTCGCTAAGATGCAATAAAATAATTTTTCTGTCTTTCTACACTTGCGGTTAGCAAGTGTTTTCGTCAAGTGTTAGCAGTTAGGTTTGGCAGTTCAATTAGATCCAGTCAGCGTCGCGTTAATCGGCGATACATTGCGTTGTGAGGGCGGTTCGACCGGCGGCCACGGTGGTCTCAACTTCGGGGGACTCCATGGCTGGGCTGCGAGACGGTCACCACCAGATGGTGGACCGTGGTGAAGCCAGCTGACCAGTCCCATAATCTCAGGTAGCAGCCAGTCCACACCGACAGTCAGCGCTGCATGACGTCTTTCGTGTCCCTTTTACATCGGTGTTTTGTTGCACCTACCTTTAGTTGCTCACGTTTGAGCCCAGAAATAAATTTATTTCTCCTCCGAAACAACCAGTAGTTTTTCTATGTATCCTCCATCTTAAAAATCTCCATCTTCGAAAAGTTATGATAAAATATATTTTAGTGTTCGTTTTATTAGGGCACCCTTTCTTTAGTGGCTGCTTATATATATATATATATATTTTTCCACTGAAGTGACGGGTCACAACAGGAAGATTCTGTACCCCTCTCAGTGCTTAGGCACTATGTGAGAGGCACATTTTCACCAGTACCCCGAGCCAAAACCCGCGCCGGGAATCGAACCCGCAGTCCGTCGCTTAACCAACTGCGCTACGACGGTGCAAGTGCAAGGTGCAGTGCAAGACTAAAATCG
Organism: Mycogona germanica; assembly: GCA_034698785.1. NCBI lineage: Eukaryota > Metazoa > Arthropoda > Diplopoda > Chordeumatida > Chordeumatidae > Mycogona > Mycogona germanica. The sequence goes on from JAQGBY010008072.1 coordinate 6,379, forward strand.
TCTCGAATGGTCGTGCCACCATGCGACGGAGATAACGGTGCAAGAAATTCGTTTGGAGAAAAAATGGAAAGCGTTGTCGAAAATCATTAATCATTAAATCAGAAGTCGGTGTACTGTGTTGATCTGATGTCTATGCGGCGTGTTACCTCTCTCTCTCTCTCTAACTCGCTCTCGATCAAATCTCCTTCCCCGCCCCCATTTTGTGGACGATAAATAACTGGATTTCGGTTCTATATCCAGTTGTTTTAGAAACGACACCCACACCCTACCCCCCCCCCTCACCCCTCGCAAACGTTCACTCGACACTTGAAATCGCTCGAAAATCGTGGTAATGTTTGTCAATTTTGTCGGTGATGGAATGCAATGTGACTGAGCGCTGACATTTCCACATGGCAACGGTCCCCACCCCACGCTCTCCTTCCCCCCATATTGCACTTAATAGACTATTCGCGCCTCGCGTCTTCACTAGATGGCGTTGCCGTTTGTCACATTTTGTCTATTATATTTTAATATGTTTTCAATTTCAAGTTTAATTGTTCTTGAAACAATCATAAAATTACACTAGCTGCATTCATTATTTAACGAGATCAGGAGGAGTGCGTAATTCTTATTCGTAACGGCGTGGCGACCACCTCTGTGAAAGGTCTAGCGTCTCTACGAGCGTAAGAGAACAAACCACGGGACAGAGTTGTGGAAAATCGACGATTGGCTAGCTAGCTCTCCACGGCTCTGTCCCGTGTTTTGTTCTCCAATGCTTAAAAATTATCGAATTTTTACAACTTTTTCGTGAACGGTTATTTTAAGGTGCTGCCTTTAATAGCCAACACTTGATTCATATGCCGTATGCGAATAACAGCGTTTTTGAGTCTCATTCGATTCTTATGCTCTTGTTAGCTGCTGACTTCTGTCCCCTATTTGTCCGTAGACTTGGAGATGTTTTTTTTTTAAATATTAAAGTGAAATCTCATGAATGCAATAGTATAATGGCCTGGAATAAGTTGAGTCAACCTTAAAATTTGCGTGCGGAACCCGGGGCCGCCGAGCCTCAGACAGTCGCTAAACCAACTGGGTTACGAGTCGTACTTGTACAAAATTCGATGACTGACCACACTACACTCCGTCATCATCCGCGAAAATAATTTGAAGAATTTACGATTGAGATCGTCTAACGTCTTTTTCTGTTCATTGCACGCACCCCAAAAATCATACTCCACTCTCCAACCCACTCCGTTTAATACGCCACCATTTCGTTTAGTTCTCTTTCGTTCTACTTCTTCGATATCTCTTTCTTCTTTTCTCTTTATTTCTTCACGATGAAGAAGTAGAAAGAGCGCGAGCTAACCGGAATGAGGCGTATTAAATGGAACGGGTTGGAGAGTGGAATAGGATTTTTGGGGTGCGTGTAATGAACAAGAAAGACGGTATTAAATATATCCGAATTTGTTCGTGCTTTTGCACTTTTTCGTTTAACCTGGATTTTTGTGATTGGAAATGGGGGCGCGTCAACTTTTCCAGTTCCAACCCACCGCGCTCGCCAATCTATGCTCAACGGCCTCTGGCGACTCGAGTTTGGCGGGCAAAAAATGGCGGCGCGTATCGCATCGCCATCTGGTGGCGATTAATGTCTCCTCGAAGATGACGGCGGGCTTATAGGAGCTGTACCCCCTTCATGCAATCGACATTCCTGTGCGAAATTGGTTATTCCAAACATTTGAGCCGGTGCAGTAACTCTTAAGAGAGTGTGTGTGTGTGGGGGGGGGGGGAGTTCGTATAAGCTATGCGAATTCCAGCCGACCACCACCCAGAGCACCCCCAAATTTTGTACGAAAGGAACTCCACTCAGTCTCTTCCTCGAAGCTCCTGTTCATTAATTATTCCATTAGGCGTATGAGAAAGTAGTGGCGGCGTAAAAATAAAAACCAACGCCAAACTATTGCAAGCGTTTCGTTTTTTTGTTTTTCGGCTCGGCGGACCGTCATGGCGTTTTCTTGGTGGGGGCGTGGCCCTTCACGACATTAAAGCGTGCTTAAATTGGCCAGGACTTGTAAAAATAGGGTCTCGAATTGAGCAAATATAGGACTCCGGAGTGCCTATTCTCAAGGATTGGAACAGTTTTGTTGATGTCGTAACCGTACAGTTTTGAAACACGGCTGGTTTTTGGAATATAGTTTGGAATAATTTTTAGGCAGTTTCCAGTTGAACTTGTGCAGTGTCTTTTAACGGATGTTTCAGGTTTTTAGTTCCAGCCAATCAAAGCGCAGGAATAATCGTGGTGAACACTAGTGTTTGGGTTTGGCGCATGCGCGTACATTATAAGGTGCATGCTCAAAAAAGTGTATCAAAAGAAGTTGCTGCGCAACAACTCTTTAATCATGAAAATGGGAGTTGTGCCCGGGACAGACAGGACGAAAAAGACGATAACTCTTCTAATATAATAATAGTAAACAATTATTTAAAATGGAAAATTAAAATAGAAAACCGTGGGAAACTGATGCTACAGATAAGACGATGACGATACACATCAAACATTTTTACCACATCCACATCTCCCGTGGAAAATTAATATTTAAATTATTACTAGCTGACCCGTCGCGCATTGCTGCGATTCGATAGGATGCATTCATTTGCATCCGGCTTTCCCGTGCTTTCCCGTGCTTTGTCGCTTCCCGTGCTTTCCCGCGACGCATGCATTTGCATGTATGTGCTCTGGTGGATTTAAATGAAAACTGTGAGGGGAGGGGGGTTGTGAACTGACGTCAGCGAGAAGAACAAAAGAGAGAAGAAGGTTGAAGGTTTCTCTGAGTGAGTGGGGGAGCACACCTAGAAGCCTTGCAGGGAAGTCCAGGTTTGAGGATCGCGGTTGATGCGATCTGATGATCGTAGGAAAGAAAAAATTGGCATAAATCTTCTCGGGGACGGCACAATGCTCAAAATTGGTGCAGCGTTATGTTTTATGTCGATGTAGGCCATTGCTCGGGTGTTGGAGAGATTATCGTTCATAGTGTTATGGTCAACAGCGCGTCGCGCCAATTTTGAGCACTGTGAAATTACAGTTGGCATTCGCCCCTGACGATGGTCTGATCGCCGTTTTCTCTGATTGCGTCCAACAATCACCTCCATTCTTCAAGTTTCTCGTCATGTAGTTTCTACTGTCACCTATGATTTTATTTTGTTGATTTTTTAAAATGTGATTTAAAAGTCTTCATAAAAATACCAAATTATTTTTTGAACTGCTTCGCGTGTTTCAAACACCTGTTGATATTCGGTGGAGGCAATCTAGTCTGTTGCGGGGGTCAGCAGAATTCTACTGTATGATCCAATGATCAAATAACTTTATAATTCTCATTTTCTTCACGTTCTTCACTTTTTTAATTTCTGAAAGCCGGCGCGTGTAAAACCAGTATGTTTAGGGGGGAATCTCAAAGCCATCTTCGATTTTGTACCGAAGCTCGACTCTGCAACACTAGCTTCAACAAAAATTAGACACACTCCATTACTGCTGGCCCAGGCCCCAGGCGTGAGAATTTGCTCAACCTATCTCATCTCCATCACCGCCCACCGGCGCCGTTTGCGTATCCGCGGGGACTTTCCTCCATTTCGGGGCGATACATTTGAAGTTGTGCACTCTGTCTTATGCCTATCTCTCTCTCTCCCCCCCTCACACTTCCCCTCCGACCCCCTCGGCACCGCAGGAACGGATCCTTTTAATAGCCTGTACATTCGTGAGGCGGGAGATTGTGAATTGGAATTGTGTGTAAAATTGTAGCGCGTTCCATTGCGCTCGATTTATGGCCCGGCACTCCACACACACACACATACAATAGGAACTCGGGTTCGCGCCGTCTTCCAATTTTAAGAAGTCAGGTTCTTTTCGCGTTTGGCTAGGCAGGCGACGGCGAAAATCAATTAGGTAATCGCCCTATTTCGGGAACCGGCAACCTCGCCTCGTTTGGAGGGCCATGTCGTGGGGGGCTTGTTCTGTTTTTAACCTGCAAAGTGTTCTCCCCTTGAAATTGTCGTAGAGTTGAAGAACTCAATATTTAACCCAAAATAAGACATTGGAGCCAATGGTAGTAATGCTGAGTGAAGAGGAGATTGTTGGGCACAATCTATAATGCGGCAACAAGGACGACTTTGTAAAAAAAAACATTTTATTGTCGGCAAGCCTTTTGATTTTACAGATTACTGAAATTACATCAATGTTTTTTTGGTTATGTTAAGTTAGGTCAGGACTTTAGTATATGTAACGTAAGTAAACGTCTTCAAATTATTTTCGGCGACTATGACGGAGTGTAGCGTTGGTCAGCGAGAATTTATTTTCAAATATCCACCATTACTGTAACTGTCGGATTACTAGCTAGCTCTATCCTAGCAAAGAAGGCTAGCTTCTCTCTGCTTATTACTGTAACTGTCAGATTATAGTGCTAGATGCTGTGGCTTCCGGTTAAATGGCTCGGTCACACTACCTCGTGCACACAATTTTCTCTTTTCCCGGGAATTTTTTAGCACGCTCGGTCACACTACCTCGTCTAAACAATTGTCCCTTTTCCCCGGAATTTTTTTATCTCGCTTTCCCGTGCTTTGCCGCTTTCCCGTGCTTTGCCGCTTTCCCGTGCTTTGCCGCTTTCCCGTGACGCATGCAAATGTGCTCTGGTGGCGTTAAATGAAAACTGTGAGGGGAGGGGGTTCTGAACTGACG
>JAQGBY010008073.1:0-11076 GCA_034698785.1 Mycogona germanica
GAAGCCATTAACATAAATTTATCAATCAAAAATCGGTTGCAAAAATAGCATTGATCTCAATCTTAGATTTTGTTTATCAATTGTTTTAGTCGGCATAATATATTGGCCATTTATATCACTCAATGTTTTGCATGGTGCTCTAGCGTAAACACTTTTCGAGAGAATTTTTTATGTACGCAACATTTGTAAACTTTTAGTTTAATGTAGCAGGCAAAAATACTGTAAATCCTAATTTGACACCTGCGTTAAAACCATCCTTTAAATCGTTTTTTGTAACGCAGCTTCCAAAACGTACGTTTTATGAGCAAAAAAGTAATCATTCTTTTGACAAATTAGTTCTTGGTAGATTGGGAACCTGGATGTCAAAAATATTTTTTTAAATACGAATAATTGTGTACTGAGGAATAGCGTCGTCATTTGTTTTTATATGAAATAATTTTATTACTTAGTAAAGGCGACTTAAAAAGAAATCTCATATAAAGTATAATTGATACGCACAAGCCACGAAGCTAATTCAATTGCAATGTTGCCTATGATGATAAATAATTTGCACCTTAATATCATGTTCATGTAACAAACTAAATATTAATTCAGAATATACCACAGAAAAGTAAATCTTGGTATCTTTTTCTGTTATAGCGGCCGTTTCTTCGGTTTCTCTGACAGATTTGAAAACCTCAGAATAATTTCGCATCCTAAGTTATTCGCTAAACATGCGTTTGTACCAACTTACAACCATATATTTGATAAGTTTTATCTTCATATATTATTTTTAAACTTTGTGAAAGTATGCTATTTATTGTTTACGATATCAAGGTGGGAATCTTTTTAAAGATTTAAATTTTCCCATATGGTAGAAGTGTTTTAAAAAGATGCTTGCTCTAATCATAACAATGGACAATGAATATAACGTACATTTTTTACAATTTTATGTTAGGCACTTAAATAAATACATGTAACTACTGTAGTTAAGTGTAACACTAAGGAGGTTTAGGCAGCTGACTTCGCTATTGCTCCGAGATTTGTAAATAAAACATCAGTTTGAAATGGTAAATTGTCGTGTGCACTTAGAAATAAATATAATTTGAAATTAAATTCATTTTTGATTATTATTGCGTATCGAAGTTGTTTTACGATTTAGTCGGAAATAGAAAAATGAAAAAAGTACTAGAAAGTGTGAAATGACCATTTTTCAAATAATTCAAAGTACGACTCGCGTAGCGCAGTTGGTTTAGCGACTGACTGTGGTTCGGCGGTCCCGGGTCCGATTCCCGGCGCGGCTCTCGATTATTCGATCCCGGGGTCCTGGTGAAAATGTGCTCCTCACATAGTGCCTAAGCACCGAGAGGGGTACAGAAACTCCTGTTGGGACTCCTGTCCACTTCAGTGAATTAAAAAAAAATGCAAAGACACGATATATGTTATCATTTGTTGGTGTTATCCTTGCATTAAACGCTGTCACACATAGACAACCTGTTAGCAATTAAGACTGGTAAATTGGAGGTTACTCGTTTTAAATGTCGGGCTGTCAATTATCAATCAAACTGGCATTTCTGTCAAATCTTATATCAGTTCTTATCGGTACTGCTTGAATGCTGCCAAATTTAAATTGTTATCTGTCAATTATAAACAAAAGTTATCTAAATGTTATCAATGTCATGTAAAATGTCAAATCAACGTCTATTAAGTTCCACATATATCTATTTTTATCGGAATTTATTGTTCGGTTCGCCGCGATTTGTTTTGACCTTGCTGCTAAGGGAACGGCAACGGGAACGGCGACGACGCAAGGTTCAATAACTTGGTGTTCGATGAAGTTTTGCATCTGCAAATTACGCATCTCAATTTGTTGGATGTAACGTGCAACGTCAGACCGTTTAGGTTATATAACTACTTATAAAATCGTCTGACACGTGCAGTAAGTTTAAGAAAACAAGAAAATGATTTCCAGTTTGTTCGTCTATCAGACTATTCTTGAAAATGCTCAGTGGCCAGACATAGTTGGTGTGACCAATTTCTAATCAATTTACCGATTTCAAACTTTCGGCCTTCAGATTGAACATCGGATCGATCGAGTGTTTTCGTGAGGTTGCCTCGAACAGGCAACAAACTTGTAGTGCTACCCGGAACGAACTGTGCATCAACAAGTGGAGTCATTATTCTATTATGTATTTTTTAGTTCCTGGTTACTAGTATCTGGACTACAGGCGTTTCTGTACCCCTCTTGATGCTTAGGCACTATGCGAGGGGCTCAGTTTCGCCAGTACCCTGGAGTCTAAATTATTGAGAGCCCGCACCGGAAATCGAACCTGGGACAGCCGAGCCACAGTTAGTTTTTTATCAATTCTTAAATTTTTTTTTGTATCCAATCAACTGTAGTCAACCGCACTACAGGCGTTACGTCCCCTCATGGTGCTTAGGCACTGTCCGAGGGGGAACGACCAGTACCCCGGGATCGAAATTTTCGAGAGCCCGCGCCGGGAATCGAACCTGGTACTGCCGAAACCACAGTCAGTCGCTAAACCAACTGGGCTACGACGAGTCGTTTTCCCAAAAACATTCAATTTAATTTTTTTATAGTGCATTATTGGAAGGCATTGCTGTAGTAGAATTTTTTTTATAAATTAATGCTGAAGCAAGAGAACTCTTTATGAAATTGACTTAAAAATTGATGACACCTTTCGATCGTTTCGATTTATATTCTAGTGTCGGATATGATGTACCAATTGCATGTCTGTATAACTGCAGCCTGTATAGGTTTATGGGAATAATTGAAATATTTTTATTCATGTGATTGCGACTCGTTGCAATTCTGTATATTCAAACCAGGTTCATCGTTAGCCATGGCAGCAGATAGGGTGGTTAGCTTTGTGAGGAGCATCACTGTTGAACCTGTCCTCATGATCTACATGGTGGGCAGCCACATGGGATTCGGAGTCTACCAGGATATGCTCTATAACAAACTCTGCATGCAACATTACAATAATGACAAGAACATCTGCGAGAACCCGTCCGGTGATGCGCTGACGTACGTGCAGACGCAGGGCTCCTACTGGATTCAGTACAACAACATAGTGCTGCTCACACCCTCCATCGTGGTGGCCTGTTTTCTGGGCTCGTGGGGCGACCTGCACGGTCGCAAGATGCCCATGATTCTTTCGACTTTCTCAGCTCTGATGGGCTACTTTATCTTCCTCGTCATCGCCGTCTACGAGGAGGCCCCGGTGGAGTTGACCTTGCTGGCCAATTTCGTCACCGGACTAGGAGGAGGCTACCTCATGCTGTCCGCCTCCGTCATGAGCTACATGGCCGACATCACTACCAGCAAGATGCGGACCACCCGCATCTCTATATTGGAGTCGATGTCATTCATTGGCAACACCTTCGGCATGTTAATTAGCGGTTACCTTTTGGAGAGCACCAGCTACGCGTACACTTTCATGTTTTGCATGGTATGCAATGTGTTGGTCATCTTCTATCTGATAATTCGCATATCCAATAAGAAACCGGAGCGCAAAGTGCCATTAACAATTGAATCTGATTCGAAAGTGGTGGCACAACTTGGTGACTCAGCTAGTGACTTGGAGACGATAAAATGTAAATTTGTCTATGCATATGACGGTGTGGTGGCCTGTTTTAAAAAGCGGGATGGAAGAAAGCGATTGTACTTGCTTCTCATCATGGGATCCTGCATCTTCGTTTATTTTGCTTCGGATGGTATGTTCATCATTATCCTCTTATTTCGCTGGCATTAACCATATTGAAATTATTAGAGTTAATGAAACACCTGGGGTTTTTCTTTGCACAACAGCCGAGAATGATTTAAGCTACCTGTTTCTGAAGGACACACCTCTTCTTTGGGATTATAAGCTTTACAGTGACTATTCCAGCTTGAAAACTGGACTGGGAGGATTTATGCTTCTAGTCGCCTTACCTCTGCTGAGGAGATTCCTGAATTTGGGCGACACGACGCTGGCTCTTCTTGGACTCACTTCGAGGATAGCCGGACTGCTCTTGTTGACTTTTAGTACTACAAATGTTATGGCGTTTTTAGGTAATTAGATAATGATAGAACATTTTCATGGAATAACTGTAAGCATGGAAATAAATGAACAGTTGCAGGTGCTATATTAACTACTGATTTTTAAAAAAAAATTAGTGCATAGTAATTCTGAAAATGTTTCAGTCAATATCGTTTTTAAAAGTTTTCTCGTAAATTACAAGGATTGCATTTTTTAAAATTCACTGTAGTGTATATCAACAGGAGTTTCTGTACCACTCTTGGTGCTTAGACACTATGTGAGGGGCACATTTTCACCAGTACCCTGGGATCGAATAATCGAGAGCCCGCGCCGGGAATCGAACCCGGGACCGCCGAACCACAGTGAGTCGCTAAACCAATTGCGCTACAAGTCGTACAATTCATATGTCATTTATCAATTATTATTAGCAATAATTATTTTGCTAAATGTTTAATTCATGTTACCTATAATTCATGAATCTAATAATACATATTTTTCCCATTCACTGCAGTGAATCCTAATCATTATTTTATTTTTATTTTAGTTCCTTTTGTTGCATTATTGTCTACATACCCTATTCCCTGCTTCAGAGCAATGATGTCGAAATTGGTTGACCCCACTGAACAAGGTAAGATATTTTATATTTTCCTAATAAATATATGGAATTTTGTTTCACTTTGGAGCACCTTTGCGAAAGGAAACATGATATTGCAATGCGTTTGAGGGAATTAACTTGTGTGCATTTGAATCGTTCCCCCTTTTCCCGTTGGAAGAGGTTTTTTCATAAAATATCTTAACAGTTTTTTCCTATTCCAGGGGAAATGTTCAGCGCCTTGGCAACTCTTGATAATATCATCTCGATCGTTGCTACCATTTTATACAACAATTTGTATCCAGCGACTCGCTCAATTCTACACGGTTTTTGCTTTCTTATTGCTGTTGGACTTCTGATTTGTCCTTCTTGCTTCATAAGGTAAGTTAGTATTTTTTGTTTATAGTGCTGAAAATTTCTGAATATATCATCTCAAGTTTCGTAGGTTTTAATTCAAACTAATGTGTTTTGAGAAGATTTGCATCCTTTCACAACAATGTTTCATAGCGCCAATTACATTATGAATCAGTTACTGTTGTGTATTTCAGTTGTATTTTGTGTCTGGAAATTCACAATTTATCGCCAATTTTAAATTTCAATTTTAGTTGAAAAATGCAAAAACTTCGCTTTTGAACACAAAATCTTCCGTTTCCCCTAACAAGAATGAAATAGAAAAGAATTGCATTATAATTATTTAAACAGCTGGATATATTACGATCAAAGACGCACTATTGTTCAAGACTATAATGAAGTGGATGAGTTGAAAGCTGAAGGTATGTTTATCGGAGGCACAGTTTCATCAGTACCCCGGGATCGAATAAGCGAGAGCCCGCGCCGGGAGCAATCAAAATGATGAATAAAAAATTATTACTATAAGAAATGGCAATATCATAGTGTTTTCATTTTGCTGTAGCCGCTTCTGCAGTTTCTCAGACGGATTTCAAACCATGAAGAAAATGTAAACTAGAATCCACACTTTATAATATACTTTTTTTTAAAAATGTCACGCAATATTTAGAAACTATGATTTTTTTACTAAGAGAAACGTCTTTATTGAAAGTGAACGTTTAACGCAATATACTGTATGAACAAAGAAATTTAAAAAACAAGTTCCCATTTCATGAAATTAACTATGAAATAGGAACTATGACATTTTCTTAAAAGGAGAACCTTCTTTAGAGGCTTTTGTTTTCTTCTCAAAATAATTAATCTGTAAAAGAGGTCGCTATTCATGTTCGTCTTTCGTTCGGCGATGTCCCGAATGTCCCGAATTCGTTGTGTATTACTGCTAAAAAATTGAGACGTTCTATGTAATAATTGCAATCATTGAAATGAATTTTTGTTGTATGCGTTTCTTTAATACTACCACGGGCTTCTATTTCTATTCAGTTTTTCTTTTATTAAATTATTTCTTTTATGAAATGATACGCTATACAGACGGGCGTAAGATTCTTTTTGTCCTCAAGCCCTTGCACTCCAACAAACAAAATTCGTTTTCATTTTTTCTGATCTGTTGTATGTAATAATTGTCTGTCACTAGTTGACATTTTATTCGACATAGTAATATTTGTTTTTTGACCATTTTAAAGTGTTAGTTCCGTATCAAAAGTGTAGGAGTTGTTGTGATGGCAATATTTTTGATGCTTAAATTATTGTGTGATCATCCAACGTGTGTTGCGTTTCAGTAATACTCGTACAAAGAAATAAACGGTATAGATATTCTTTCATCACCTTTGCTCCAGAATCTTTTGTTGTCCTCTCATTTCCGCGTTTTAATTTACTTATTATAATTTGGTGTACTATTTCATCGAAACTAAGTCGGTTGACTGTATATACTCTGTAGAAGATACAAGCGCGGTGCAGCCATCGATCCTATTCTACTGGTGTACTGAACTCCATGCGACAGGCGTTTACACATGTGGAGCGCGCGACCTGTAGGTCAACCTCAGAGGATGAATTCAGCAATTGTGTAATTCGGAATTTGGTATTCCGGCACGCCTGCTGAACAAAGAGCTAAAATATATTGCCATGCGGCTTACGTGTATAAGGCGAAGACTTACGTTCAGGATTGGCATAGACTATTACTTTTCGAAACATATTGAGATAAAATGCGAGTCATACGCATTAGGGAGTTTTTTAATAGCATACCAGATTAATAATTACAATAAAAGAATTACTTTTCCCGAACCTAATAATCCGCATGAATGAGAAGAAACCCAAAAGCTTTTTCGAAAATAATTTTCAATTTACTTTGTAATCTAGTTTTCCTTGTTTCGAGTAGAAATACGATGCCATAAACCTTACGACCATATTGCCTACGCTGGTTGAAACTTCCAAGGTTGTTGATGGAAATCCATTTTTTTTTCTAAATGATTTTTTTTTCTATAAAATATTTAATAAGAGTACGAACACGAGCTCTTCATAGATATATCATCAGCCATTTCTTGTGAGCTGTCTGCTGAAATACAGTATATAGGAGGGAAGTACAGTATACCGTTCCGAGATAAGAATCTGAAGTTTTATATTTTTTTATCCGCCCAAACCTGAATCCTTCATTTGACTTTTTTTTCCGGAATTGCAAAGGTCTACAAAAGAAACACTGTGCGCCCCAACCACGTTCGCGGACCTTAATGTCATCTAGAATTCGTTCAACCCGACTGATTTCGAGTAAACAGTACTCTCTCTCGCTCTACAAAAAAATGGCTTTACCCTACAGCGGCCCACAGGGCCTTGGGTAGACGTGGAGGCGCCTGGGGCAATGCACTGTACGAGGATATATGCGGTACTCCCTAATTTGCATGAGTATTTTTAAATTTTAAAACTTATAATTATTAAAGGACGAAAAATTCAATGAATTTATTAAAATAATGAATTCTATTGTTTGACGACATATTTCAGTAAAATCGTTTTTCGAAATTGTTTTTGTGCATGTTTTGGGCCTGCTACTGTATAACATATGAGCTCATATTAATGAGATCATATAATAATTACAAGCCTATTGCATTACTACAACTGAAAATATTTGCGGGTGTGGTCCATTCAGAAGTTTGTAACCTGGGCAGTTGACCTAGTTGACTCCCCATAAAATTACCCTCGCTATTGGAATACATAGGTATGTTGAGTGTCGGCTCGTCCTAAGACCTCCAGTGGGCAAACAACAACAACTCTAATTTGTTTTGATAGGTGGCGTAGTTTTTCATTTGAACATGTGCCAAAGCTTATTATCAATTATGGGATTAGTGTGTATTGGAATGTTACATATTTTCCGCTTCAAGTGATTCCGATCACAATTGATTTCAACAAAAATTGAACGAGTCCTGCAAAAACGAAGATGCTTCTCTCCGCGCCTCCATCTATTTTCGTGGCAATATTGCCGGCATCGCTAACACAAAGTGCGTCACCAACTGTCCCAGGGTCTGTTCACTGTTCGTTGTTGAAGAATTGAATATACTGTGTGAGTTCGGTCACGGATTTCGTGCATAGTGCTCACGCGTGGGAGAGAGAAGAGAAAAGAAGATGGGGAGGAAAGAAATCAATTCCGACTGATGTGTGCATAACGCAGTCCACGTGTTCCTCCACTTCTCCAACAACGCATGCTGGATGAAGATGAGCAATGTTTCCTGAACCCTTTTTGCATGCGTTATTACTATTCAAGTCTCGTGCTCCATCCAACAACATCTGTAATTTGTTTGTCGAATGTTGGCAACCTGCCTTGCCGGCTTTAACGAGGATGATACATTGAATTTTGTAAACATAGTCGTGGAAGAAGCAACTACTCATTTCTCGCAATAACTATCACAACAGCACCCCTCAAATTTCGGATTTGCGAAGAAAAATAATATTGATTTTATATGAGACAACAATTGATTTAGATAATCAGATAGGTTCTAAACTTAAATTCGCTTTTCCTTCAAAATTTCTGTTTATACGAGTAGAATACACGGATCTCCAGAGAACCGTGACTTGGAATATTTTTTAAAAGGCACAGACCACGCTAACTTAGAAGGCTTGCCGCACAAAAACTATTATTAACCCGCACAAGGTTGTCTGAATCAAAAGGTGACATATCTTGCACAACACTGAAGGTGATAACCAAAATATTTCTACAAGTTTGCAGATGTCATGTCAGGAGAACATGTGTTCTGAATGGCAATTTGACGATAAACACACAAATTGGAAGTTTGGTGCGTTAGCGTGTTGACATTTGTCAATAATGAGTGCGTTTTTCCACAAAGCAAAGCAATTCATTAGATTTTAAAGAATACAGTGTATATGTAACTAGTTTTTTTAGTTATTTAAAAATAAATTTACTTTCCTGAACGTTCACGGAACAGACAATTTTGATTCAACCGTCGCGAAAGAAAAGTATTTGAAACTCTGTCCAAGAGTCTTGACGCACGCACTCACAAGCACGGCTAAAAAGACCTAAGAATGAGTGATGCAACATGGGACAAACCATGCATGAAATATATTACCATATGGATTTCCCGAGAATAACTTTTGTGTCCATCGTCGACATTGTTTACTACACTCTTGAGAGATATGTGCATTTACCTTCATTGGTCTTTCCAAGCGTACGAACATAAAATCTACAGGCACACGTATTATGCACAATACGTGTGCACATCACTTGAAGCATGCAATTGGGATACTTTTTAAAAAAATGTTCAAACTCTCGAAACACGGTAACCATTTGGATTCTAATGTAGAAGACCTATCCTTCATGATCACTTGATATCAAAGTCAGAAAATAATTACTTTTACGTCGACGAGAAGAAAAGAAAATGCACGTCAATAATTTTCAGTTGCAATACATTTTTATTCTATTTTACTCCGAATCGTCGACAAAATTTACAATACTATATTGCGAGTATATGGTAGTTGTAATTCGCCCACAACTACAATGTGAATCCTATGCTCTCATCGTTGAACGAATTTCTTTGGCTGGGAGCGTCTATTGTTATATACGACCGTATAGATTGTATTCTTCTAGATATTCCCAAAATAAATCATCTTGTTTTCAACCTTTCAGCTTGACGACATGAATCACTGAGACCCAAACATGGGGAGTTTGTAATTATATTTGTATCCGAACTGATATTCCTATACAATTACGTCTCTCTCAAATGTAAGCGCTAGCAACGATTGTTCAGAATGACCTCGACAACAACTGCCAGCATAGCTGACATCACAATCGACGATTGCCTGTCGCTCACAACTAACTCTAATTGAGACCATCAAAACAACAAATGTACACATGGATATACTGTTCAATACACTCTGTATGTAATGTGTTTCAAGATCTTACGTGTGAAGTCTTAAATATCGATCTGATGAAAGTATTCTACTAATCCTAGTCACACGGGCCAAGTATGCTTATTCCAACGTGCGTTTAGATATTGAACTGAATCTGCACGTGCCGCTCGTTCGTGCTTTGACAAAAAGACACCTTGCACTCTCGAATGATAATTCCTCCATCTCAACTGTGCTGATGATTTTCAATTGCGCTGAGAGGGCACGTTCCAGTTTTAATAAGTTTCGAGCACGTAATTTGTATCGCTCGCGATGGACACGATCTCAAAGAACAATTTGCCCCAATCTCAAGCACATTTGAAATCTCTCAAGCAACTTGAAGCATGCTTATCGTGTGACTAGGATATAAGGGACGCGTCTCTCGAGATGAAACTCGATGAGATTCCGATGTCCATGTGAACATGCAACAGATATCCATGAACGAGCGCGAATTTAAATTGGAAGCAACAATTGAAAGAAATAAGTGAATGTGACGTCAATACTATGGAAACTAACGACGACGTGTCATTCCAGCTGAATGTCAAAATGACATCTTCAGTAGTTTGATCGGTATCTGTCATGATAAGTAGACGGAATGAAAAAAGGAAACTCTGTGTGGAAATACGCCGGTGGCCCCTTTTTCTGGTTTGTTAAAGCTTTGCTTTAATGATGTTGACAGCAGCTTTGCAAACTGCTTGTGTGTTTGTAAGAAAAACCGACATCTTAATGACGATGGTTGACGTTGACAAGTGTTACTACTAGTTGGGTAGAAATTTCTATTGTCAATATTATTTCAGGGATTCCATTGTCCGCTTCTGTCGCCCTCGCCAGGTGATGACCACGGACCGGACATATATAAGTATATACAGGTAGCCCGAGAAAATGGTTACAGGTAAATGCCACTGATAGTGTTCGGATGCTGATTTTACCTTAAACAAATATCCGTCAAGAAATACAGGGTGGACCTGAAACTTTAGACCCATTTTATTATCCTATATTATAAAACAAAGAATTGGATTTTCGTGTTCAAAGGTTTTTTGCCGAACGGCTCAATGAAATCGCATAAAAATGAACATACCGTAAGTAAACCATAATAATTCGCTAGCGTCCCCTTTTCAGATATACATTTTCAATAAAACATAATAAAACTAGCTTTACAAAATTTTGGCT
>JAQGBY010008074.1:0-11076 GCA_034698785.1 Mycogona germanica
CTCCATCTCGTTTTTCAGTTAGATAAAGTAAATATCGTCTAAATGTCAAAGGTCATTCAGCCCAGGTCATTCAGAAGAAAATTGGAAACGAAATGTTTGACGTTGCGTTGCACTGAACAAAGTCGTCGTGACAACATGCGTTGGTCTATACATAACATATCTTTTAAAAATAAAATGGTGATGTAGATATTTCGAAATGGCAATTTGTTTGATAAACACAGATACATTTATAGCGCATAGTTAGAGAACCACGTAAAAACAATCCAAACAAGTTGCGAATCATTGCTATTACCATTGTTGGGGAAAGATGGGAACCACCGGAATTTATACGAGACGCTCAGGAATATTTTATGAAAATAAAAAAAAACGATCAAACGTTTCAAAAAAGGAGATTTTCCATCTCCTTTTTTCAGACAAAACGTTTCCTCATTTTCAAAAAAGTCGAAATTGGGACATGATATGAGACGCCAAATATCTCGTTTTGGGCCAAATGAAGCGCAGATACATCATTTTGAGATGGCAGTTTTTACGGTGTAAATTAAAAATTCCAAGTTACATTCTTACACATATTACATACTACATATCGTTATTTAAAGAAATTAAAAAAGGAAAATATATTATTAAAATTTGTAAAAAATATTGGCCCATGTCAGTCGCATCGAACAATTATTGCTTAATTGAATATTCAAAACTACGCAAAATATGAGTTGGACATAAAATAATGTTGCTACAGATTTAGAAATTTTTTGATAAGTGTCAAAATTGCTTGAGCATAGGAACGGGCACGTATTCAAATATACGGAGTAGTTGAAACCGTAGTGGTTCATTCACCCCGAAAGTTCACTTCCACTAAATACACCAAAGCGGCCAATGATTCCTCTCCCGGGGGCAGCAGATTGCCCCAAACAATTAGGCCCAATGCTTTCAAGTGCGGGTCATTGTTTACAATCTGATTTTTTTTAAATTCACTGTAGAGTAATATTCACTATTATATCATTACACTATAATACTTGAGCTCATTTAAGATGGGTGAATCGGTATTCGAGAATGCACAGTAATATCTTGCCACGCCGACTTTGTTCAGTGTATAAACGCGCCCTGCTCAATCACGCTTGGATCAAATATGCTTGACACGTGCAAACTAAGAGCATAATTTGGTCATTTTCTTTGATAAAAGCATCTTTGAGCCAAAAAGCATACTTGATCCAAAGGTGATTGAGCAGCTTGCGTTTATACACTGAAAAGAGTTGGTGTGACAAGATATTACTGTTCATTCTCAAATACCGATTCACCCGTCATAATTGAGCTCAAGTATCATTGTGTAACGAGAGTGTTTTACGAGAGTATTTTCGACGTGTCTTAAAAACAGATCGGTAGGTGGCGCTGGTGATAAAAATTTGATTAAACTCTATTGTGCTCAACAGGGCCTTTACTGTTTTAATTATGAAAAAGATCTAGACATTCCTTTTTTTAGCATTGCCGGTTTAAAGATGGCGAAGCAGTACACCAACGACGATATTGGAAGATAAAATGAAAAGTTCTCGCTAGGATGGGCCAAATTTTTGGCAATTTCATCACAGACACTTCCTCGTCAACTTAAAACTTCTAAAATGTTTGTCGAATAAGAAAATGTAAAATAAACTGAACGTACCGTAATGGGGGACCATCAACGAGGAGCTACGGCGTCCACACGACAGTCACGACCGCCGCGCCAAACGGCAACGAGAGAAACTAAAAACGCGCGTTCCAATTTTGGCGCGTTCCGATCCCCCCCCCCCTCCCCCTCAATCCCGACTGTTGGGGGTTCTCCGGGTTCCCTCCCCCCACACATCGTGTGTCGACGACGTCTCTAGTGTGTTTTGGCGCACGCCGCGCGCGTCCTAATACCCCTCCCTTCACCCCCCAATCCCCTCTTTTTGATTGTGGGTGCTCGCGCTCAACTGTTGAAAGGCGCTCCCGCCCCGCGCCGCCGCTAACATAATTTAGCGCTCCCGGGCGAACGGCGCCGCATTTTTGATCTCCCGCGTCTCGCGAGTCAAAGCATCCGAGTCTCGACACTTTTCCCCGGGCGAGAACTCACCCGTCGACGCGCGCCTCTCTGCCGTGATTCCGGCGTCGAACGACCGACCGCATTTCTCTATTTTTCCCCGCCTTCGCGCGCCGCGCCATCAACCGCCGCCGATCGGACGCCGTCGTCCGCAACGACTTTTGCCGCGCAAAATGACTTCACACTCGGACAACGGTAAGTCAATCTCTCCTTCATTTAACCCCCCGAATTTGGACGACTAGGGTGTCGATTTTTAAGGGATGTGGGAGGAGAGGGGAGAGGCTCATTTGCAACTTGTTTTTCTGTACGGGCGGCGACAAAAAATACTAATCCTTCGTCATTCGGATCAATTCCGTGGCGAGAAGCCAAAAAGCTAATTTGTTTTTTCTTCGCCGTTTTAATCAATTTCTAATTTGTTTCGCGGCTCTGGCGTGGAAAACGTCATTGGGAAGGAATTAAGCGCGTCGGATTCTGTTTCTCGTTGACGAAACGCGCCCCGAGCCAATTAAAAATTCGTGTAATTATACAATTTCCACTTGAAAGGAGATTGTTAGCAAAATGCTCACTTAGCTTTCGAATCCTCCGATTCATTACGTGTTGTGCGCACGAACAAAATGGAGTTTTGCTTGCAGGAAATGACGGAACCTGCATAAAAGTTTTATTTGTTCGGAGTTTGTCTTCACCATCATCTTCAATCTCTTCATTTTCTTAACAATCAAGAAAATTCTGATGGGAATTCATCTTCTTAAAAAAATATTTTAAATTTACCAATATTTATATTTTTAAAAGTTAAAAATTATTTTGATTCAGTTTCGTTATTCTCTAATTTTTCAAATGACATTTTGAAATTTTCGCAAATTTAAAGAACTGACAATTTATTTCTTGATCCGCTACCAAAGTTGCAATCAATACTTGTTGCCGACAATGGAGAAAAAAATGTCGCGTAACAAAAAGAGGTCTTCAGTTTTAAAAATGATCAATAGCTTGTTTATTGTTGCAGTATTTCTATATTTCGTAGGGCCTTCGTGTCGTTTTTCATTTGTCAGGGAAAGGTCATGGGCTTCCGGAATCAGTATCTAGAAATCATCAGTAATGACACTTCCTTTCTCTTAAGACTTATTCCAATTTTGCAACCAAAAAATAACTGTATTAATTTAAAGCAAAGGGCAAACTGGAATCGAGGCGTGTGAGACGGATTTGTAAACTATTACCAAATTGGGATCACGCGTGTTTTCAAATCTCGGTTATTTCTTAAGAGTTTCTAAATAAAGGCCACACAAGAAAAGAAATCATCATACTAATTGAAATTGACTGTCAAATTGCTCGCAAATTGTTAATAACATTTAAAAATAGGTGTAGACGAGTGGGGCATACTAGAATGGTTCAGGAGCTGTATTGTAGATGTGACTCGTACTTCAACTCCTATTTCCCCACAGTGTGTCGACAGTGGAATAGCCTAAATGAGTCTCAAGTCAAGAACCTGTTAGGATAAGACAACCTCAACCTCAACCTCACCTTAACTGGTCGTTCGACCCCCGCCATAGGCCCCATCCCCCGAGACCTTACCTAATTGTAATTATAAAAATATTCATTTTTTGGACTGAAATCGTCCCGTGTCGTTTCTTTAGACCGTCTTATTGGTTTCGAATCCCGCCTAAAGCCATCTTTTATTCGAACGAATCGAACACTGAATTGACAGACAAAAGTGCCGTTATTAATAATGTACTTAGTGAGGGTCCTACTAATTGCCCTTGGCCGAGGAAGTCACAAAGGTACATTCCTTGGCAAGGACAATTCGATGAATAGGCCCTTTCATCAATACCAGGCTTAGCCTCACTGTACACGTGTATGGACAACAATGTCTCATCACCAAAATATGAAATGAACTTATATTCTGTATTTAGGTCTTTTCTGAATTGGAAAGTGAAATAATGCCATCACATCTGTACTTTTCAATATGTTAGATCTAATTGAGTGTTGCATAAGAATGTCTAGGAATATTTCTGAAGTTATTTTATATTTTAACCATTCGAAAGAATTGAAAATGATTATTGAACTACAATCTGATAACACGTACTTTTTGATGGGACCCACCATAGGACATCCACCACCACAAAGCTTCCATATCTCATCAGCTCACACGCGTCCAATAATTCGGGCTCGACCTTACGACCTTCCTCTGTCCTCTGCTCCACAACTCCACCAACTGCCAACTGTATTTAATCTCAATTTAACCCGCCTAATTATAATTTAATTAAAATGAAATACGCATTAGACCTAATGAATCTGAAACCAGTAGATGTAGAGAATCCTAACTAAATCCATTGGTATGAGCTGAGGCAGGCGAGGAAAGGGCCTCCTTCTCCTCCTCCTAGGACTTCCTCCTCTCAGAGGCGTTCCTCCATTGCTCACGTTGATCGAGGCAAACGAGGGGGAAGCGTGTCTTTAGGGCAAGCCACTTTGCTCTCCCCCTTGGCTCGGGATCGCCCCCAGTGTTTATAACCAAACAAATTGCGAATGGCTAAATGCTAAGCCGAAAGGGCCTCGGACATAAAGCGGACGCCGCTTGAATCGACAATTACACACATTGTATCGATTTTGATAAGAATGATAATTTGCTTTAGCGTTTTAGCGAACTAACTTATTGAAAAGTATATTGAAAAGTATATTTGTAATTTATCTCAAATATTATTATTATACATAGAAACAGGAAATATTATAGATCAATCGCTTCAATATACTAAATATGCGAGTGTCAAAACGCTGAACAATGTAATTGTCTGAAGACTGTTTTCTTACGGATGATTTCGATTTATTTCGTGCAACAGCATACAGGGTGACAATAACGTACACCTGCAATTGAGCGGTCAAATATTTATTTTATTTCGAGATGAACTCACGATAAACCTTAAAAACAGTAAATGCCGCACACCTGACATCGGACCAAACAATTGACCAATGACCGAATGAAGTGAAAGGTGCAAACAGTTCATGAGCGAGACAATCTGAAACAGGAAACGGTATCATCTCTTAAGAACAAGGTCGACTATTCAATAGAAGAAAGAGTAAATACAGTGGATCGTTGAACAGAACGAATCCCGAATCCAAGTACAAAGGTTCCATTAAAATGAATTGTACGGGGCAATCTTTTATATTGTATACATGGGAAGGGCATTTGGCGTTATCGAAAATGATTTAATCCCAACAGTCGCACTTGGGGCAGCCATTCATTTCTAATTGTGGTGGTGGTGGTGGTCGTAGTCACGGGTTGCCATTTCCATTTTCCTCTACAATTAATTAGTGGAACGCTGAGAGGGGATGCGCAAAATCGGTAAAGTAGTGGGGTATAAAATATTCCTGCAGTCATTTTTCGGTGCTGGCTTTTGCCTGTCCTCCATTTCCCCCCCTTCCTCCCCTTCCCAGCACCACCTTCGCAGGTTCGAGTCTCTCTCGTATCGAACGCTTCAACCGCTTCGAACGCATCGGACAGATGGGGCTTTTTTTCCAGAGCCGAGATTTTTGTCCCCGCGATTTTCCTCTCTCTCGCCCAAATCGCGGGGGCTTAACTCCCCACCACCTACCACCCCCCTCTCCACTCCGCCTCCCCAGACGTGACATTCGGGACGAGTGATTCATGAGCGGAACCGCCCGGCGGCGCTGCCAACCCCACGCCGTTCGCCTTCCAACAGCGATCGCCACGGTGGCGACGTCCCGCGGCCAAATATTCCATCGCACCAACGAATCGCCCTCGCCACCCCCTTAATCAATACATATCGCTTCCATTTGGTTCAATAGCAACTATGTTCTGTCATTTTTAACAGCGTCACATTTTAAATTTCAAAGTGTGACGTCACATCGAGCGAAGCACTTCACCTACAAATGGGACTCGAGATCGATAAAACTGACCACATTCTCATCCCCACCTGACCATTCTGTATATCCATATTAAAAGTTTCCCGCTTTTGCGATTGTCGTTGATTCGATAGCTCACCAACGACGTAACGCGGCGTCAGGAGATTAACACTGAATGTTGGTGAGCGCGGCTTATTTCACATTTCTATATTGTTGCGTTCACGAGTTAAGAATGAATAAACGGAAGACGTTCAAGGGTTTCAAGACGTTTCGCGAGAAATATAATCGTTCTAGGAAAGACAGAGATTCGTATTCTACAATAATTTATTTTATTTAAGAGGCAGTGAGCAAAACTATTAGATTTAAATTAAGCGTAAAACAACCAAGTCATGAATGGAGTTTCTGATTGTGAAAACGATATTGGTGGAGTTGAGAGGGGCAGATGCGATGGAAGCAGTCAGAGCAGGATGAGTGGTGATGGTGGTGGTGACGATCTTGCGTTTCGCGAGGGCGGTCACCGTCAGCGTGAGGTCGGGAGCAGTCAGGAGCAGTCGGGAGCAGTCGGGAGCAGTCGGGAGCAGTCGGAGGCGGCGCAGCTCGGTGGCTTAGCGACGGCGCCGCATTCTTGATTGAATTTTCCTGCTGTTTGGAACTTTTAGTGCGGGGGAGATAGAGAGAGAGAGAGAGATGGAACGATGGAACGATGGAACGAGGGGGGTTTGCAGCAGCGACGCGAGCAACGGAAATGCTGATGAGGTTTCGATAGAGATTAACGCGATATTACGCCCGCGAGATGTCCGCTTAATTCTATTAAGCTTCATCGATCGAAAGTGCGCCTCCGCATGAACAAGTGTGTCCACAGAGACACACACATACATTGAGACACATTGAGACACACACAGAGGGAATGGTGAACAACACAACACAACAGTTCTGATCGAAACAGACGACTCTGACGAGAAAAAGTTAGAGATGGAAAAGGTGGCTCGGATGATGCCTGCCTTTTGTTTAAACAATCCAAGCAACTCGGCTGCAACCTGTATACTACTTACTGCCAACAGTCTTCTTAGGAGATCGTGTCTCAAAATTCAAGATTTTATTTCTTTCTTCGTTTCTCCGTCATATCGATAGCTCACCAACGGAACAACGCGAGACCACCAAATTGGGACAGGGGTTGGTTCAGAAAATTCCTCGCTTAATGCAGCTTATTTGAGGTACCAATTTGTCAGTATTTCTGAAAACACAAGCAGTTGCGGCTTCTTCACCGAAAAATGTCAAATATGGCGTCTCTCCTTGACGGAAATGGTGCTGACGATGACAGTGCCATCTTACGCTCAACGTGGTACCAGTGACATCCTGCATCACCAGTTGCTCATTTCCTAATTATTTTTTATTTTCATTTTCAACGGATTATGCTAAATTGAAAGTATTTAAAATTACTATTCATTCCGGGCCATCTCTCTAGTCTTGACTAGATCTGAAAAAATATCCTTCGATTATTGTGAGGAGCACATTTTCACTCGTACACTGTACATGGGGACTAGACTAGGTTAGCCACTTCGTCTAACTACTGTAGTTAACTTGGAAGTGCACCGGACTCGCTGTTACTCATGTGTCCGCCCGCCCCCTATTCTCACCCCCCTCCAATGCCCCCTAATATCAATATTCCCTTATTCCATTGTGGCCACCACCACACTTAACCGCTTGTCACGCTGCGTCCATTTGTCTCCATAGTTAATAGGTCGTTGGGGGAAAGCAGCGCCACCTACGTCGTTTTCGTCCTCGCCCGGTTAACTGATCCCGGTTCAGTAACGCTGGGGTCAATTTGTACTGGTGGATCTCTGTTGCCACCCCCCCTTTGCGTTTTGTTAACCTCCTACGCTCGATCGGGCTCATAGAGGAGGTCCAGGAGGAGGAGGAGGAGGGAAAGAGGGAAGGGGATGTTGGGAGATGGAGTCCGGGGTCGACATTGTTTACGGGACCTTGTTGGCCAACACGAATCAGTCGTAACTTGTGAACCTCCTCCTCCTCCCTGTCCAATTCCCCCCGACACCACCCGATCCTTCACGCCTAATCCCTATCCAAATTATATATCCTCCCCCTCCCCTATCCCGCAATTTCAACCTGGCAAATAGATAGACTCGAGGGACGATTTTAATCGTTAGGAGGCGTAATTGTATCGAGGCAGTGTATAATTGTGATTGCTCAAGGCGTCGTCCATATATTGAAAATACGCCTAAAATACTCGAGTTATTTATCGAAAATAATTGTTTAACTCAATCAATAACATTTTAGTCAATTTGATCGATTCGCTGTGACCTGTGACGACAACCAACATTTTAAAGAATACTACTTGTATTAGTTCGTCCTGGAAGTGGTCGAATTAAACGACAGAGGGCGCCTTGTGCTACGGTACGATTTGCCAATTTGCGATTATAAAATCTCAGCCCACCAAATTTCAACCGACAGGGGATTATAGGAATCGTCAGGGGGGATTGTGAGGAGGGGAGCGTGAAGGGGAGGACGCGTCAGGGGTTCGGAGTTGGGTGACGGGTGACAGACTAAGCCATTGGACCGTTTCGTAATGGCCTCGTTCAAAACTCACTCGAGCAGGTTATTAATTCCGGATTCCGATTATTTGCCTAATAATTGGCGCAGGTGCACTGTGACTTCCGGTCCAGCAACCGCGGCTGATCGACAGCATTGGTTGGCGGGAAGTCCAATGGTTCTGCGGCTGTTACGATGCGATCGGGATTTTTGTAAGAATCGGACGCTCAGGAACAATGACGAGTGGCCGAAAGGTTAAAGATTAACTTAAAGGCGTCAATTATAAATCGACAAGGACAATGGTATGTTAGAGTGGAATTAATTAGAAAAAATATAAAATAAAAAATGAAGTCGCAATCGATAGAATCAGTTCGAATGTTGACACATGAGCAAAAAGTCCATCGAAGTCATTCATCGATTTGGTGCTTGTTTCTAGAACTCCCATGGTCCAGACTTAGACGAATCCTTGTTAATTTAACGGTTGGTTTTCCCCGCAATGCAGCGCTATGAGTGATTGCCCGTTGACGGGGGCAGCTGCTATTCTCTAATGCCTTAGTGCAGTGCTGCTGCTGATTGCCCGTTCACAGGGGCAGCATTCATTCGCCCAAACATTTCCACGTAACCATTTGGAGGATGACAATATGACATGGATTACTCAGATTATTATTCAGTGACGTCATACGAACATTAAGGATCACCTTCTTCGCTTTAAGCTTTGTCCGCACAAACTAGCCTCTACTTTGAGTAGCCACTTGCTGACGAACGACCAACGACCGAATACTTTTAAAGTCGGCGAGCGTAGACTCTGAGATATTTGTTAAGGAGGTTCAATTATGGTGCAATTTCATCACACAATTGTGATGTAAATTGCATCAAGTCCGAGAGCACCATATTATTTTGTGGGACCATTAAAAAAGATCTCCAAGATCAAGCGATCAGGAACATTAATATTGTATCGTGAGCATAGACGGTCCATACATTTGGCAACTGGCTTCTCCGCCGCCGCGGGCGCTGCGATCGCGCATCCCCCCTAGGGGTAGGCTGTAGGTGGCGCTGTGGGCGGGGAAAAAGAAACAGCTTACGCGAGAAACGCGTAACAAAACGTCAAGTACGTCGTAGGACGCTTTCGCAGCAGTCATCAAATTTGACGCGCTTTTTATTTGTTGTTCGAGTGGTTTGTTTTTAATAGTCCCGAAGATTTTGACTTCTCTTTTACCACTGGATATATAATACTGTATATATTGAATATATTGGACGAGTACATTTCTAATGTAGGTCGGGGGTGGTAAGGGGGGCCCGGGGTGGGAGGGGGAGAGAAGGAGGTCGCGTTTTGCATAGAAATATAATAATAATGCGGGGGGGGGCGATCCTTCTGTACTGGATTTGGCAATCTATTGCACTCGATGACGTCGTTGACATTCGATGACGCTCTTCCGTAATATCTTAATTACACTGGCCAAGCGTACTGAATGGTGCGTTTATAAATTAAACAAAATCGGCGAGTCCACGCTGCGACAAGAAATTTCGAATGCACATTTGCCAATCTCAATTGGCAATTACAATTGAGATGTCTCATGTAAGCTGAAGTATTGTACAGAGTAATATGTATGTCTCGCGAAATACTGCACTGCAGTTACCTCTGATGTAATAATTACACATTACACCATACATTTCAATTCGAATACCCGATTAGATATTTTTTCTACGCGACTGGGAACTAAGAAAATTGCGATGGTATTTTGTGATTCCAGGAAAGAGTGGATTTTCCCTTTACTTAGGAATGATTCCTGAAATTGCCGTGTTCTGGCGTCGGGAGGTCAGCGCAAAATGACGTACAACACTGTCGAGAGAGAGTGCGCGTCGCCTAAAAGAAAACCAATTTCAATTTGCTGACAATTGATGGTGTCCTCGTACTCGTGTGTAGTGGTAACGCGTCCCGGGAATCGTGCGGTAACTCTTCCCAGCAAAGTCGCGCGTCAAGTGTTGCTGGTGTTGTTGCGTCCTCCAAAACTCATTCTCGGATGAAGAATAAAATCCTCCGAAGACCCGAGCAAAACGTACCAAACTCTACTATCGAGAAAAATGATATTGGAAATTTTTGTGCGCAACGCCGAGCTTCTCGTAAACAGTCTAGTGAATTTTAATATTCGAGTCGCAATGGGGTTTGCTCGGGTCAAAAGGTGCCGTCGAGATCGCGGGCGCCTTCCTCAAATTCTGATCAGGTGGCCGAATGGTTTTGGAAAAGTGAAACGCACCACATGGAAACGCACACCCGAGCATCTTCGAAATGGGTCATTGGAGAACGAGCAGCACGTTCAAACTAATAATAATAATAACTCGACCATCTTGTTCTAATGTCTAAACGCACCCTCCCTCACGTTTGGACATTGTGACGAGTGTAAAACCCAGAGGAACTAAATTATATGCAATTTCATTTGAGGATTTCAGGAGTTACAATTACAATATGTCCCCACAAGCAGCCCCGGATGGGGCCTATGGCGAGGGTCAAATGACCAGTTAAGGACAAATGTGTGGTTGTCCTATCCCAACAGGCTTGAGACTCATTTAGGCTATTCCACTGTCGACACACTGTGGGGAAATAGGAGTTGAAGTACGAGTCACATCTACAA
>JAQGBY010008075.1:0-11074 GCA_034698785.1 Mycogona germanica
CAAACAAACTGGTGACGTGCTCGCCGCCAATCAGGCGGCGACACGCTCACTGCCGAGTCGACCCTTAGACCCGGCAGCGAGCGTGACGCACACGGAGGTGCCATTCCTCCAACAGAATTTTTGTCTATTAGGACACTGATGTGTTTTATGGTCCATACTACCACACACCCAGCAATGGAATTTATTTTGGGTGGGCTGTTGATTTTGTTGTTGGCTTTGAGCCATAAACTGTGTTGGAAGCAAACTGTGTTGGTTTTGCTGGTTTTGTATCTGAGCTGGCTGATTTTGTTGGAACATAAGATGATAATTAGGGTCAAATTTCATTCCTTTGTAATTGCTTTTATTGGCCTCTGGACCAGCTGGCCCTTGGTAGCCATTTTGTGATGTGTTGAAAGGAGTTTGCCTACAATTCCTAGCAAAGTGACCCTCCATACCACATGAATAGCAATTTCTGTTTCTTGGTTGTTCTGCCACTGGGTTATTAGCATCTAGCTTTTGCTGAACAAACATGGCTTTCATTGCTCCCACCATTTCAGTTTTTATATTCTCAAAGTCACTATAGGACACCATTTGGTTAGCCTGCTTTTGTTTTTCCATGCAACACACTGCAGAATTAACTGTTGTTACTTTAGACAAAAAAGCAGGTGGTTTAATAAGCATATAGGAAATCTCTAAATTGAACAATATAAATTTTAGTTCTGCAACTGACTTTATCTCAGTGATAGCAAGCTTTTCCTTATAGTCAATGGGCAGCCCCCTCTTTATAGCATATACTTTATCCTTCTCTGACATGGTGTCTTTACTTGCCTTAGCACATAAATTTAGTATATCAAATACATATGTAGAGATAGATTCATCATCTCCCAAAAATTTTTGATGTAACCTGCAATTTAATGTTTCTGATTCATCAGGGGAAACAAAAGCTAAGATGAAACTTGCTTCCAATTTCACCCAAGTGGATTTTTCAAGTGAAACTAACCATTCAAGTGATCTAACCATTTCTGAGCAGTATTTCCTAGATAAAATGGTAAATACGGAATTTTTCTCTCTTTACAGTCCATTCTGATGATTTGGCCAAACTAACATATTTGTCTATTCATGTTTTTGGACTAATTTTGGAATCTTCACTAATGAAATCTATGATTTTTATTTTTGAGTGAATGCCTTCAGCAGACCCCTAACCTGCTTCTTCCTGTTTTTGCATTGCTCACAAAATTTGTTTTAGCCTTATAGCTAAGTTCAAAGCAGAATAACTTTTATAAACCCTCACAAGTAGGCAAGACACTCAACCTTATTGGTAGAACGCTAATTATTCTATACCCTAAAACTCAATCAACCCAAACTGCACTTTAGAGTTATTTTTCTCACAACTGATCTAACTGGATACTCACACCCCGAAGACCCTGAAGAATCCCACGTCTTTAGTGCATCACAAGACTTCCTGCCTGATGTTGATCCATGGAGGCTAGTGGTGGCTTGGAAGCAAGAGGGAAAAGAGAAAATGGATTAGTCATTTCAAAGATAATGTTTTGACAATTTAAAGCTGTGAATGGTTTACTATTTTAAACCAGTCACCAGATCACACTCAACTTTCCAAAGAATTTAGAATTTAGGTATTGGCACCAATTTGTAAGCTGACAACCACCGGATGTGGCAAGCTTCCCTGTTTAAGTTCTTATTCCCCTGGAGAGCAATTATTCAATAATCAACAGCAATAAACAAATCCAATGCAATACACTCAAAGAGGATTTTAGTTAAGATCTTTACAGCTAAAAAGACCAGTCATTTTATTTAGTAGGGTTCAATTAATTTCTGTACAAAAATATTTTTCAAGACCAGAATGAATTTCTTAAGTGCTTATATTTAGATTTCAGTGATTAAGATTAAAATTCAGCTTATCAACCAGTTAGTTCATTATATCACCCAATGTCAGTTCAGCATGTCCCATCAACGGCAATCAGCATCAGTCATCATCTGCATTCATCAGCAGTTATTAGCAGTCATCAGCATCCATCATCAGTCATCAGCAGTCATCAGCATTTATCATTATTTATCAGCAGTCATCAGTAATCAGCAACAGTCATCAGCATTCATTAGCATTCATTAGCAGTCATCAGCATTTATCAGCAGTCATCAGCATTTATCAGCAGTCATCAGCATTTATCAAAAGTCAGCAGTCAGCAGTGGCACTACCATCACTGGAAGACTGGAGATGATCCGGAAACTCCAGCAGACCCCAGCCAGCTTGGGAGGAAAAATGAGAATGATCAATTTTTGCCTTTCAGCATACTATTTATATGATTTTTATTTTGGTCAGCTGACCCAAGGCTGAGCATTGATTGGCTTTATTTTCTGCATGTTAATTAGCTTATGCACTTGTTTTAGAAATGATATTTGCCCCCCTTCTGAACAAATTGGTCAGTTGAATGTGCTCACTCTGAAATTTTGATCCCTGCCCTCCTCTTTAACTTATTTTGCATGTTAATTAATTTTTTAGATTGCAACGTGTATATACTCTAGAATATACATGTTACACCGAAAATTTGATCCTGACTCTCTTCAATTTATTTGTCCAATTGCAACATGTATATTCTATTGAATATACACGTTACATAAAAGTTCAATATTATTATATTAGAAGAGTTTCGCCAACTCGTATCGCCTTTTTTGTTTTGCGTCCAGCATTCCGCTCATCCCTATCTTTTCTTGAATACCACAATGCCTAAAATGTCAACGGAAACGCTACTCCAAGAAATACTAAACGGCCAAGCTGATATGAGCAATGAAATGCAAGCTAACTCAAACAAATTCGAAGAACAAGTGAAATGTAAAACAAAAATAGGGGAGCAGGAGGTTCAGATAAATAATATTGACACCTCACATCTGGCACTGGAGGTAGCAGTGGCCGCACTTTGGGGATCACTGAAGGAATCACGAGACTGACGTTAAACAAAATAGGAAAACGCTCGTGAAACAAAAATCTCAAGTTCTCTGGAATACTTCATACTCCTGGTAAAAATGTATTGGAGATAATTACCCTTATTGTGAACAAGATCGATCTTTAGCTTGACCCAACATACATCTCGACTATTCACCATCTGCGCCCACTATGCCCCACCAATTATTTTAGTGAGGTTTCGTGACCCGGATTTCTGAAAAGCAATTTTGAAATTTAGGGGTAAGCTGAAGGGATAAAGGGATCATCCTTTTCCCCGTCTTTTGGAAACCATCAGATATACATACACGAAAATCTTACTACATTTAATAGGCATATATTCTAAAAGGCACGTGAGATTAAAAGAGTGTTGAAATTTGAACACGCTTTTGTAGAAAACGGGTATGTGTATGTAAGCCATAGATTGTCAATGAGATTGGAATCTATCCTTTCATCTCCTTCCCTACATCCGACCAATGAGAGCGCGCCCTGACAATACCCAATGGGGAGTAGGGGTGGCGCTGGAGGTCAAGACGAGAGTCTTGGTCGGAGCTTTCCGATCGAGACTCTTGGTCACTTCTTCCTTGGCAGTTGACCTCGCTGTTCACTTCTCTCAAACCAGTTAACCAAGCTGGCTCCTATTTAATTATGAACTTTTGAATTGAGTTTTTAATAAGAACAAATTGTTCCATGATGTCTTTGTGGTGGAAAGCAGATAACCAATATCAATTTGTATTTCGAAATTGAGTTATTCAATTTTAAGAAATGTTACCTTTGGGATCGTCAAACAAAATATCGTATTACGAATCCATCTGTGGTGATTCAATCGAACATTGGAGGAGCGAGTCATTTGAATAAATGATCTTAAAAATGAAATATTTTCCGTCGTTCGTCTGCAGTCCTAGACCTACAAAAAGGACAAGTTCCAGTCGTCACTGAAATTTCATGCTCGTTGCATTGCATGAATTGTCATCTGCCCATCTCCATTCGTCCGTGAAATTTACACTTGCCTATCTTTGTGCGGGTGGCAGATTCTTCGTGCATCGAATTCTACATCGTGTGTGCAGAATATCGCGGTGTGGTGCGTCACGTATTTCTACGCCTTTTTCACGATGGATAATTGGACGATTGAATTCGACGTAAGAGGAGGACGGTAATATAAATTGTTTCGTAAAGAAAGTGAAGAGGGGTCGCTCCCCGATTGTTTGATCTGATATGATAAAGAAATTGATTGAATACATAAAGTAAACAATTTTTGTCATCTGAGTGATAAATGATATTTTGACAGTTGAATTATTTTGCTTGCTCCATTATATAAGAAGTTTAACCCTTTAACTGTGTCGTATATTTTTTCAATCTTCACAACCCAATGTAGAGTGGTTTTCGATTTATTATGATTTTTTAAATAAAAAATCATATCTTACGAACCAGAGGCCGTCTACACTTGACAGTTGGCAATTTGTAAAGGTGGCAAATAAGGCTGTAAAATGGAGCCAGGTTTTCAGCAGCATAGAATTTAAATTCTGGCAGCACAGCTCCAACACCAATCCGACAATGCTGGATGGACGCAGGAATCGTGGCTCCAGCATGCAGTGATGGAAAGAGGGGTCATCCAGGAGCTGATCCCAGGTGGTGACCCCCTTCTTCCGGCACAACATGCTAAAGTCATGGCTCTGGTGTCAATCCAGCAATTCCGGATTGGCCTGGAACTGTGACCAATTTTGGTTGCAGCCTATCTGCTTTCCAGTTCATTTCCGATGCACTGTTTTCACACTCAGAAGCACTCTCACAATATCTAGGGGGTCCGGGCCAACACTGTAATTATCTGGGGTGCTTGTGCTGGGTCATGGAACCCCCTGAATTCAAAAATGTGGCCATGCTGGATGGCCAAGGGGCGAATTTGGCAATTGCTCTGCCATTGGACGCATACACTTACACACGCACTTTCACTTTAATTCATATCATTAGCACAACCACAACCACTGTTAAAACATCAGGGAAAAAATACAGACTTGGCTCTCCCACAGTGGTGGCGGATGCTGGAGCTAGATGGCGGCATCGGTACTGCAAATGCACGTGTCTATTTATATCTACGTTTCTCACTCTATCTATGGATATCTGTATTTCTATGGATTTGGTAGATTTTTGCCACCAATTTTTTGAAAAGAGAAAACGGACTAGTCCGTTTTCCCCAGTGGTATGCGGAATAGCTTGGACTATATATCCCATCCTGCATTCTTTACCCTTTCACCGGCGAATTAAATGTCCCTAAGTGACAAATGTCACTAGACACTTGACAGTTGGCAATTTTGAAAGGTCGCAAATGCAGCTTGTGGGATCCTAAACTTTTATTCCCGGCAGTACAGCTCCAGCACCCAATCTGGCAATCCGAATCCAGCACCCAATCCGGAGCAGGAATTGTGGCTCTGGCATGTGGTACTAGAAAAAGGGGGTTGTCCAGAAGCTGGACCAGCAGATCAAAGGTGTAGGCCCTCTTCTTCCGGCACTGCATGGTGGGGCCAGCAATGCTGGATGGGGACTGGAGCTGTGCTGCAATTTTTTGTTGCAGCCTACCTGCATTTCAGGTCCTTTCTGGTGAATGGTAGAACACATGCACAAACACTTTTATGATATCCAGGGGAACACATGCACAAACACTTTTATGATATCCAGGGGGTCTGGTTCAGCACTGTAATTATCCGTGGTGCTGGTGCTGGGCCGAGGAACCCCCTGGATACAAAAATCTGGCCTTGCTGGATGGCCAAAAGCTGGGCACTGGTAATAGTACCGGGACTGGACGCACACACTTACATACACACTTTCACCTCAATTTACCTAATTTTGGAAATGTTTTATCCAGCACTTATTCTGTCACTATCCAGCACTTATTTACGCGAACCCGCAGTTGTCGGATCGCGTACAGTTGAAATATCAATCGTGAATGGTTCATTTGTGAATGGTTGCATGCAGCCATATTTAAGCCTTGTTTTATTTGGACCACATTATTTTTTGGCTTTTCCCCCATCACTGTGTCGCTATCTAGTGGCGACACAGTGGCCGCATAGTCATGGGTCCGACACCATTGGAAAAGCCACAAAAACGTGATTCCGATGGTGTCAGACCCATGACTAGGGGATTTGCGGGGGAGATTCGAAAAATCGGCAAAGTGCAGTGTCGGGATGATCCCGACACTGCTGTAGAAATTGCAATTTGCTGCGTCGGGATCATCCCGACGCTGCCGGCGAAAGGGTTAAAGTGTTAAAGAAGAACATAGATGCATTGTCTGTCCGCTATTCACTATTTTTGGACTCTATTAACTTATTGTTATTTACAGAGACCCTGCACATGCACCCTTATTTGGAATTCAAGGATTTCAAGCTCATCATTTTTTAGAGACCAAACTAGGAAGAGGTCTCTCTATATTGTAACTTAAAGTTTATAAGTTCTTTCACTAAGATCTCCCTACCGTACTCTCCCTTGTCTTTCAAATACCTGGAGCAACCTCTCTTTTATGAATGGAACATCAATGCAGATCCCCCCAAGATTGATAAATACATCAATCTTGGAGGCGGCAAGTCCCCAACCAAATTTCTTTTTGGAATATTTTGTTTTACTCGAGCTGTTTGCATGCAATGATGTTTTGATTGCGGTTGACTTAAATCTGAATTTGCTGTTGGATCCATCATTAAAAATTTGTAATGATGCCCTTAATTTCTTTTGTATGACCCGTCGTGGCGCAGTTGGTTTATGATGGACTGCGGTTTGGCAGTCCCGGGTTCGATTCCCGGTGCGGGCTTTGGCTCGGGGTACTTGTGAAAATGTGCCTCTCACATAGGGCCTAAGCTCTGAGAGGGGTACAGAATCTTCCTGTTGTGATCCATCACTTTAGTGAATTTATAAAAAAATTAACTAAACTTGAATTTACAATTTGGTATTTGCAATCTGAGGGAGGGGAGGGAGGGAGGGTCTGTGACCAGGTGGAAGAGGCTTTCATCCACCTGGTCTTCATCCCTGTCTCATCTTGAGACTGAGAATTTAAGGTCTTCCCTTGGCCTGTGCTGAAGCACAGAGCCATGAGAGGCGACCAGGGATAGAAAGGAAGAAAGAAAAAGAAGGTGCTGTCCTGGCAAACTGAAATGTAGAGATGCATCATTGCCCACAAAACAAGAAAGGTTACTGTCAGAGAAAGTGCAATTCTTGCACCCCAAAAGGAGTCCAACACAATGCTGGAGTGGCCACCGCGACCACCGTAATGCATACGACGCGACAACAGGAGGCCCGCAGTGGCAACACGATGTGGTGGCAAAACCGTGATGACAAACAAACTCCAGGCGCGGCGACGAGCAGTGGCGGAGAACACCTAGCGCCCCAGCGCAGCCACGCAGTCCACCACGGCGCAGGCACGGTGGCAGGCGGAGACGGCGGCAACAGCCTGAAACAACGGTGCGGCCATGGCGATTACCAGGTCCTGGTCAAGGTGGTAGGAGGAAACGGCGACTCCCCCGGCGCCACTGCGCGGCCACGGCGACCACCAAGGCAAAGACGAGGCGGTAAGGAGTGGCGACGACAGCCGGCGACGGTCCAGCACCATGACGAGGCCACGGCGGCCACCAGGTTCCCGACGTGGTGGCTAGAGGTGGTGACGACAGCGCAGCACTGAGCAGACCTCTCATGGGCCCAGCTCCTGGTCGTGGCGATGAACGATGGTGCACAGATGACCAGGCCACTGAGCTGAGGAGACGGCAGCACATCCAGGTGTGGCAACGAGGTGGTGGCCAGGACTCGATCGATGATCCTGGGACCACCTGGCCGGCCGCAACAGCCGAGCAGAGACAGATGCACGATGGCACCTGTCTGGAAGGGGGTGGCAGCATCCGGCGCAGACACCCGCTGGCTGTCTCCCTAGGCAGATCTCGACGGCCTCAGGGAGCCAGTTGGTGGCCCGATGGCATGCTGACCACCAGAAAACAGCAAACCTTGATGAGGTGGTGGCAGTCCGCAGACAGCCCGCTTCATCCCCCTGGACGACAGGAAGATGGACAGGCTGGCCGCGACGATCTTGGGGTGAGAAAGCTGGCTACGACGCAACGGCGAAGGCGGCGAGCAGCAGCCACCCGGTGGCCACCTGCACAGATGAGGGTGCTGGACTCATCTGGCGCTGAGCCATGCTGGCCCCACCCTGAAGCGGATGATGATGGCCTCAGGGGGCCAGCAGACAACTTGACGACATCCTGGCTGCCGACTGAGGCGGGAAATGACAGCCTCGGTGAGCCAGTAGACCTTCCGGTTGCCAGGTGGAGCAGGACGCTGACGGTGGCTGCCACCTCTTGGGCGAACGGCATGGAGAAGGAGGATCAGGTTGGCCATCGCTGCTGCCGGAGGTGCTGGGAGCAATGGCTCCACCAGCCCCCTCCGTCCTGGGCAGCCCCAGAAGGGCAGCTCCGACTTGACGTCAAAGCGACTGGGACTGGTGCCACCCACTCAGGGTGGCCACCCAGTCCACGGGGCAGTCCGGCTCCTGAGTGACAGGAAACATGAGACTGGTGGCGCGACACTGCCCCGGAGCGACGGGAGCAGGCGGCGGCGGCAATGGAGGAAACACAGTGCTGTACTGGCTTCGACCGACAGGAGCGACAGTCACCTCAGGGGCCGCAGCACGACACTGCACCAGAATGACGGGAGCAGATGGCGGCGGCAGCAAAAACGATGGGAGTGCCACCTTGACTGCAGCTTTGCACCACCCGGTACGATGGGGGCAGGCGGCCGCGGTGGCAGCACAGCCTGACGTGAAGCAGATGAAGGTGAAGGTGGCAGGGGGAACAGCCAGTGCACCCAACTGCCTCGTCAGCTCCTGCATATGATACCTCTCCGAGGATACAGAGTCGGCATCATCATCCTGTCCCAACATGGCTTCAGGTGGCAAGGAGCCTGCTCGCTGCTCTGGAGTCGGCATGACCTGGTTCCACCCAGAACAAGTCATCCGGGCCTGAGCTGCTTGCTCGCAGCACCAGGCGACCTCCCACGTCGTAGACGGCACACCGATCCTCCCAAAACTTCACGTCCATGCCCATGGAGGTGAGTTGACACATGGAGATCAGACCCACCGCTACTCCAGGCACATACAGGGTGGGTGCCAGCACTATTTGGCTGGTGACACCACCCGGCAGAGGGCAGGTCACATCCACCGTGCCCTCCCCTACCGGGTTGAGTCTGGCCCGATCCGAGCCGAGGATCGTTTCCATACACTTGGGTGGCCGAATGCTCCAGAACCAAGACGTGTCCGGCATCATGTGGCACGTAGCACCCGAGTCCACGCACCACCTGTGCAGTCCGCTTCCGGCAGAGCGGCCATAGGTCGACGCTTTCGACGAGAAACTACTCGAGCTCACAAGAGCTAGGTGGTCCATCCACCCATGCTCGGTCAAAGCCGCTCTCCGAATCCTGCGGGGGGGCTCATCCCATGACTGTGGACTGTGGCTCAGGCGATGTCGCTTGATCTGCCGAGGATGCCCATTCCGACGTTGCGGCCACTGGCCAGTCCCTCCTGACCACGGTAGGCCACGCTGGCCACAGTTGACACACAGGTCAAAGCTTGATGCTAAGTCACTCTGCTGGGGGTCGGCCTCATCAGCAGACCCGGGCCTCAGGCTGGCTGGACGCGGGGGTGGCCCCGACGTTGAGGCACCCATCCGGGGTGGCTGCTCCTCCGGAGCAGACACGAGCCGTTGACGGCGAGTAGACTCGTCAACCAGCTCCATTATGAGGCCAGAGACATCCCACAGTGAGCCTCTGTGCTCATAGGCCCGCATGAAGTCCTCCCAGCTCACTGGCAGGCTGGCAAGCAGGACAGCCACTACTTCTGCATCGGGCAGGTAAACCTCGTGATGGTTCCATAGCTCCACGGTGAGGGCCAGCACCTTGCTGACGTGGCCCATTATGCTGCCTCCAGTGAATTTCGAGGAGAGCAGCCACCACCTCAAACCAAGCAACGTGGGCTGGGTGGCGCCCCCTTTCTTCACCGAGGGGGTGTGGGTGGGCCCGGCTTGTTTGGCCATCTTGGCCTACTTCCACCGAGCCACCACACACCAAAATCCTGGCAGAGAGGTAGGCTGCCCCACCACACCCAACGAGAGACGGAGAAAACCGGAGCTGTAGAGTTGCAACATGGGGGAGGGGAGGAGGAGATCCACTCACTCGACTCTACCTTCTGGAGAGCCTGGGGGGAGGAACACGCACCCCCAGGGTCACCCCTGCACACAAGTCCCGGCCAGATGAGGTGGGCGTGCCCGCAAGCACTAAAAGAAAACAAAATGTTCTGGAAAAAACCACACCTCACTGGCCCTTCTCGACCGGATTCGGGAGCACGACTCCACCGATCAGGGAGGAACACGGGAAAAAACACCAGCTCACCTGCAGCAGCGGGCTGCAGGGCCCATAACCTGTTGGAACTCACTTGAAAAACGGTGGAGCAGGCTGCTGAGGTGAGGGGCAAAGGTGACGAAAACACCAAAAAAAAAACTGCGGGCCTAACTGATTTGGCTAACACAAGCACGAAAGCAAGAGTAGACTGGCTAGAGTGTTCTTTGAGCGACAAAAACTCTTTTTATTCCCAGGCATAAGTTGACGTGTGCACAAACAGATCGACTGGACGAGATGACAACTTAATGTGTAGTGAGAGAAAGGCAG
Source organism: Mycogona germanica (assembly GCA_034698785.1). Lineage (NCBI taxonomy): Eukaryota > Metazoa > Arthropoda > Diplopoda > Chordeumatida > Chordeumatidae > Mycogona > Mycogona germanica. The sequence continues at coordinate 10,622 of JAQGBY010008075.1, forward strand.
AACACATCTGACGTTTCAGGTGACGTGTGCACAGGTCGGCCAACCTGTGCACTGCATCACAGTCGCCACCTAATGGCTCCTGTGGTGCTGGTGTGCATGGTGGCCCCACAAGGCCACACACTGCACACCCACCACCCCACTCACCTGGAGTGAGGTGGTGCTTCACCGTCGCCACCAATTAGGTGGCGACACGAGCTCACCACCGAGTTCAACCTCTGAACTCGGTGGCAGGGGCGGACTCTTACTGAGCATGTCTCCACCAATCCGGTGGCAACATGCTCACCACCACTGAGCCCACCCCTGGACTCGGTGGTGGACTCCCTCGGAGGTGCGACTCCTCCAACATCTTTATATTTATTATTTTTATTATTTTATTTGTAAGCCATAGATTGCCAATGCAATTGGAATCTATCCTTTCATCTCCTTCCCTGCAAATGACCAATGAGAGCGCAC
>JAQGBY010008076.1:0-11072 GCA_034698785.1 Mycogona germanica
AAGTCTCACGCAGTAGTTGTTGAGTTGCTGGCTGAGGTGGCACGACAATTCCGTTCGGCGTTCAGATATCTGTAGGTAGAAGCGATCCCGCTGTGATAAGGCAAGAAAATGGCCCGTCTCGGCCGGCTTATCACATCATTTTGCTAGTCCTTCACTCCTCATGCAAACGTGTGTACATTTTTGTCTGGGTCTATCCAGGGAGAGGCCAACAACGTGACGAAATTTTTTTTTTCAAAAACGCGTATACTTTTTTATTTCTTACTACCGGCTGTCCACTATATAGACGTGCGCACGCCTACGTCGTAACTCTCTAGTTGACGTGTCGCCTGTCGTCGGCAGACTCGGCTGAACGCAGGCGAACCTGAGATGGGTCGCTTTTATTTTCGGGTTTTACCTATGGACGAACGCAGGTTTGCGTAATTTATTTAATTTGTTGATTGTAGAAATTTCCCGGATCTTCGACTTCGATGTTCACGTACCGTGTGTGATTTTTGTTTATTAAATTCATATCTCACGAACGCAATAATACAAGGGAATTAAATAAGCGGAGTTCACCGTTGAATCTACATCCAGTGTCAAATTTATGACTCGTATAATAGAGCAAAAACTGTGTTTTATAAAAAATTATAGTCAATATCAATTTTGTTTTATGATAGTTATCCAAGTGAGTAATTTCGCACTGATTCGAATCCACGATCCTGTCTGTGGTCTGCAGAAGACGGAGGACTGGGAAAAACTAGTTACTACTCTGTATTTCCGTTTTCTCGGAATTCTCGAGTGTGGGTCAGTGGTCAGACACTTGTTGGTCCGCTCTCTGTCGGATGCCTAGGCCACGGTATAACTCACGGGAGGTCTTCTGAAGTGGCAACTGGTGTATGATAGGCCGAGTCAGCATTTGTCTATCAAAAAATTAGTAAGTCCACCACACATCCGACGTTTGAACTGGGCAGACAAATTTATACATGACTCTTTCGGAAACATAGTGCGCGCGGTTTCTACAAATTGGCCGCCTGTTGACATTTTATTTGCGCAAGAACTGGCGAAAATTGCAACAAATGCAGACCACAGTTCAGAACTTGGAATGCAAGTTATGTATATGCAGGAATGGCTATGTGGAATGAATGTCTTTTGTATCCTTTATGTTACAAACAAAACTTGATTAACTGTATAGGTTAAAAAATCCGTACCCTTCCGAAGATGTTATCTTAATGAGGTTCAATTTTCAATTGAAATAGACCTGAAACGATTTCAACATATAATTTTTCACTCATTTTGTGACAGCTAATTTGTCTAAATTAATTTGCAGATGATATGACAAAGCCTAATCGAACTGCAACTAGAATGGCATGTAGTTAATCTAGTTTTATTTGAAATTTTAATTCACAAAATTATTCATCTTCGCGCTTTTAAAAGTCCCAATCTGCGCCCAACGCACCCACTTTATTCATTATGATTTAATGACATGTCCCACCTGAATTATGTATTGTCTTCGCGCGCTTTGTCTTCATATCAAGAATTTAAGGGCTTGGATCTGAAAAAAAAGTAGACGAAATTCAAGGAGGAGGAGGAGGAGGAGGGGAAGGAGATGAGAAAACCGGTCGTAGACATATTTGTATATATATAGGTCTTGAAGACATCTTGAGGTATGACGTAAGTGCTTACGTGGCTGATATGTCGGTCGAGCGACGATTACCTTCTCAATCAAAAACATCGTCAGGTCGAACTCAAAATTTTAATGGCATAATTCGTGACACATTATTTTTCCAAAAATATTTTTCGTTCACGTACATCGTCTTGAGACTCGAGTCTAAAATGAGATTAAAATATTAAAGTTCGGAATAACTCTGTATGACTTAAAAAATTGTTATTGCGCATATTGTAATTAGTCCATAGCTTCCTTAGATTTCAGGTTCTACCCAGAGACAGTATTGTCATTTCTCATTCTCATTTGAGATACATGTTTTGAGAAGCAGAAGGTCTTAAGAGGATATGCAGGCCTATATAGAAGTATATGTACATGTGTGTGCTAGTCTTATTTCAAGTAAAACGCGAAGAGGTTTTTTTATTGTTGTTGTTTTTTGCCCACAACCCGCACGCAAGTATTAGCTAGGCCACGAGTTATAGTCATTCGAAGTGATTTTAATTAACAAGGTGTCTCGACAATTTTAATTATAGTCACGACCCAGCGTGACGTGTTTTTTTGCTGTAAAAACGAGTTCTTTTAAAAGCGATTTTTTGCCTTTTGGAAATCGTCTTGACTGCTAGATGAGAGGGGGCATACCGTTTACTTCTGGTGGACGATCTCGGCATATGAAGCCATGGAGTAATCGGGTGGACGCTAGTTTTTAAATAATTTTAAGCATGGAACAAATAAATTGTTTGTTAACCAATAAATATTTAAATAATGAAAATGCAGCATTTAAAATATTAAATGTAGTCGTATCTTATTTTGCAACAACAGTTAATACTGGTACATATATCAGTTTGACTTTAAAAACTTCACCACATGAAGTACGTCACATATCTTGCGCCATATCTCCGCCATGTTGGTTTGAGGCCATCAAAAGGTGCCGGATAACAATCGATTCACCACAACGTCTATGGGTCGTTAAATTTAAGATACTCGTCGTGCTGTCGGGAAAAAAAATATACAAAAAAAAGTCAAATCCGAGCGACCGACAGTTGTTAAAACTGACGTCGTTTTGAACGCGTCCAATAGAACGGAGGTGGCGCCGCGAGGGTCAAGCGGTCGAAACATCGATAGTCGTATAGGGATACCTGCATGGGCGTTACCTATTCTCCTTGCTGGCCGTGGGCCTACATAGCCAGCATGTCATCTAGTGTGAATATGGCGCTTTTTAACACTGGTTTCGAAGCAAGGAGAGAGGAAAGACATGCATGATTGTTGCCTTGGTTTCAATACCACAGTCCCTCAATGGTTGCCCTCGTCCTCAACTGTGTAGGGGGAAAAATTGAGCCAGAACAAAAGAAGAAAAAAAGCTGAAGATTAATTAATTTTTTTCTTTTTGTCTAGTAGTTTCTGAAAAATTTCGAATTAGAACCGTATAAACCATGTATCGTTTGCGTTTGTCCTCATTCAAAAGTAGCGGATATAACTAGTTAGTGGAGATTCGAGCGAAGCTATTCGATCAGTCTATTACAGTTATTTGTTATGTGGATTGAAATTTGGACTTGGCCATGCGTAACATTGTCGAGAATGACGTTTGGAAAAGTCCACCTAACTAATCAGCAACAGGTAATAAATGCCTTCATCGATGACCAGTTACGTCAAATACAATTACTCTGTACTTGATGCGTGTGCCATTGTCGTCGACCCCTTTTGCCCTCGCGTCTTACGCCCCCCCCCCCACATCCCACCATCCCCCAAACTTTTTCCCGCTACTGAGCACGTACAGAGAGGAGCTAGGTAGCAGGTCAATATACCTTTCCGCTAATTCCACTTCAATTAAGAAAAGCAAACATGAAAAACAACCGCATCGAGGGGTGAGAAAGAGGAAACACCGCGAAGCAGCTGCTGAAAGATTCTTCAGTAATTTTTTGTCACCATTTCGGAACATTTCGGGGCCGCTTGTTTGGCATTTTCTTCTTCTCTTGATGAGGTCTCAGCGAGTCAATATCGCAATGCGGCAAATTACTAATCAAACAATGCACTCCCGGGACCTTTTGTGCAACCTTTCGTAGCTCGGTTGGTTAAGAGATCAGATCTTGTGAAATAATCTATGATGCTATGATCACATAGAACATATCAGCTATTTCAAAATTGTGGTCGAAATTTTTTCTTTCGATTTTACATAGTACCAATTACCAGTTACCAGTAATCCGGGATCGAATAATCGAGAGCCCGAGCCGGGAATCGAACTCGGGACCTCCGGGTCACAGTCAGTCGCAATAGTTGTGCGTCCAGTGCGCGATCGGTCACACCAATTCACGATGACCGCTTTTTACAACGTCAAATATTATACTAATAATTCAATTACCAAAAAATATGTCTTCACCAAATAATCTAACAAAATTTTCATCTGAAAGGTTATATGATAGTTATCATATGCTAACAAAATTTTGAGCGAGAAGTGGCGCGCGCAACTTCCAACCTATGTGAAATCGAAAGAAAATATTTCAAACAAAAATTGAAATATCTAAGATATTGGCATTTTATTGTACAAATATAATTTTTTTCATGTAATTCGATGGATTATTATTTCAGAAGATCTGATCAATAAAAATCGATGTATGTGATGGGTGGGGATTTACTGAGTTTTCAGCGAATTGTGTTTGGTGGTGGTGGTGGGATCTCAGGAGGGTATGGGGGAGGGGGAGTGCGTGCTAATGTGAGTGATTTTAGCGTGTGGGTGTAGATCTCGGTTCACAAGGCGGAAGCATCCTTCTGGACAAGTTGGATGAACCGCAGTGGTGTCAATTAAGCACTCGATTGGCGCGCCCCTTTTTATCGTTACGTTGCCAACGGGTGATTTGGGCGTGCGGGTCACCGGACATCAGATGATATGACGCCAGCGATGACGCAATACCCTAAATTGAATCGCACACGCGACACATGTACACAGCTTCAATTTTTAAAACCGAGCAACTGCTAAACCTAGATACACCCAATTATCACTCATTCTTGTGGCATCAATTACAACACTGACTGATGCAAAATAAAAAGATGTTGGATAATACGATCGGAAGTGAATTTCTTCTGTCCTGCTAACACCATTAATTTTTATTTTTGGAATTACAAACGACGTTACAAACCAAGACGGTACTGTCTGAGCCAGTCCATTGGGTCTAGCAGTTTGTGATATCCACTGTCATTATCCATATCAGTAAAATTCATATCCATTGCTCCATCACCGTTTTATAGCTCGACCGCTTGTGTTGTTCCATGGTCACGTACTGCGGCATTCGCGTTATGGTCGTGAAGTATGGATCTTTATACTGCAAGTCTTGTATCCCCCGTAACCCAATAGCCTTCAAGTTGGCATTACACGCCCGGTATATGGGAACAAATAAAGCGGACATTTCACAGAAATCGGAGACATTTCATCTGACAATTTTATTTTCGAACCTAACCGCGGGGGAAAGCCATAAAGGGGTTTTCTAGACGGCCGTTGTCGCAATGTTTACCTGGTGGCAGTAATAGGTTTCGGTCATTTCAGATCTTTTATCACTTTTTAAACGTTGCGGCGTACGTGATCCCAATGGCCAATTTTCGTTGGCTCACAGTCTTACACAGACCGGCTGTACCACTAAGAAGTCCAACGTACGGAAAGGCAACAATAATGTTGTCTTGACACTACACGATGGTTGGACAAGCGACTGTGTTCAACTCATGAAGGTGATGACAAAAGTCAGATCAAATTTTTGGACAAAATCTGTATCTAATGAAATGTTTTTTTATCGATATAATGAATCGATAAATGAGTGAAACTGTTTCTTTCTACAAACAATTCCGGGAATCGCGTAATCAAGTCATTATTTTCACATTTGTCAGTGAATAAAAAGCTTATTTCGAGTTCTTGAAATATCTTTTTCGAAATCTTGACGTCATTGTTACTTGACAAGTCAAAATGACCATTGTGAATTGATCTCGTTGATATATTCTCAATTTAAGGTTCGGTCTATGAAAACACAACAAAGATCATCAATGCTGGAGCTCGCAATTTTGCGTTGTCTTAATTTTTATCTCAGACCTTTATCATTTTAGGAGTTTATTTAGCGCAACTAACAAATATGATAGCTATACATAACGTTCGAAAAAATTTGACACAAAGCGATTCTAGTGTTCGTTACATGCAATTGTTCGATTTTTTAGATACTTGCGACCTAATCGTGCTCGGATACCACGTTATGCAAGCGGTCACTTTAACTGACCTAATCTAATCCCAATTGCAAAAGAAACCGAGCACACCGCGAAGAAAAATGCGAGCGACAACCGCTTGGATCGCTCTGCGTCTCACGTCATTAGCGCAGATTGAGCATGACGTCTATTGCACGCCCGCATCACGCAGGCTGGAAATTAGGAAAGCCTTCGACCCAGTAAAAGCGACAGCTCCGTGTTGTGAAGGCGTCGTGCGAAATGTGACGGGGGTGGACGCGTTGCTGTCTTTCTGGTGCTCTCTTGGCTGGTTCTGGACCGCGTGGGACGTCATTCTTGGTTCTAATTAGAGGACAGGCCGCCAAATGATGGCGAAAAAATGTGCCAACGTTTTGCTCAACGTTACCTTTATTATATTCGCCGACAATGAGTAGCATGTTAAGTATGTGTATCTACACCGGACCTTCGTTAGGAAATACGTACGCCCCGGACATATTGTCAGGGATTGTGCATCACCCCGTCGACATCTTTTTGACTTAAATAAATAAAAGGGTTGAGGTTAGCTCTCACTGTCAAATATGTATCTGGTAGACAAAGTTTGAAAAGTCTACAACCGATCCACATTCTTACTTGTTACAGACATTATGTATGCAGTAACAGTCAGTAAACCATGATCTGTGTACCCTGGGCAATCGCCCTGACTGTCTGCCTCTCTCCAATTGGGCGCTCCACAGACACAATACGAGAGACACTTTGATTGCATGTACCGTAAAAACACATGGCGCCTTTCTAAGTGAAGTCGTCGGGAGGTATACATATATATATATATTCAGTATATTCATAATAGAGGACAACATATTTTCGACATCGTTGACAAGAGGTGAACTTTGGCACCTCATTAATCATTTATGACGTTTGCCTGGCACCCCACCGGCTTGTGTACGTGCGGCGCTATAGTTGACGCCTTTTGCGCTTAACCTACGACATTTGCCTTATAAAGTAGGTCGACTTTTACTCATCTAAACAAAGAATAAGGTTTGTTTTCTCCTAAAAAAAATTACCAATTTCGGTAATAGAAAACCGTAATTTGCCCTCCTCCCATTTATTTTAATTACAAGGGCGTAAAAACATATTTTTTGTAACCATTTAGTTTCAGCGCTTAGTTTGTCTTGTACTCGATAATGTTTTCACGATTTTAATGACGATTAACGATTTTAAATTTGTAGAAGTTGTTTAAATTTCCGATATTTATAAATTTCTTGTACAGGAACGGTATATTATTTAGTTATAGGCGACTCAAGTTTACAAACAGTTTGGCCTCCCCATTTTTTTCGGCAATAAAACTTCTCTCACAAATCATTCACAGAAACTGGTTTTGGTTTAATAAATTGTATTTTTATGTTTCTGGTGCATTTTATTTGGCGTTGCCGGATCTCTCTGTCTGAATTTTTGGGCACCTCCACCAATCACATGTCTAGAGCGAAGTTCTAGCTTTCTTCGATGCGCGGTAAATAAACATTAGGCCATCCATGGCTCTTCTTTTTCTATTTATTTATTCGCCATTACTTTTTCATCCCATTTCCCCCTCTAACTTTCAAGATGCTATCGGCTCCTTCGGAGTTTCCTTTTTTCTCTCTGGCGGTACCTCAGGTGCGAGCAGCAGTTAAAGCCTCCGAAATTATTGTTATTACTCGATGTATAAATAAAACAACACGTTTTCAGGGGTCCGTTGTTTTTATTATTCGCTTCTCAGGAAGCAAAAAAAAAAGGTGCAACCAACTAAGTATCGTGCGAAGAAAACTGGTCCGACTTCTGACCCGATCACTGATTCTCGATTTATACGAAGACTCTAGACCTGGGGTTTTCAAATTAATTCATCAGATCTTTTCCGGTCAAGTGATCTGAGTACTGATTTCTCAGTCACTTGCATTTTTAAAAATTCAAATGTATAGAAAAAGATTATTTTATTTTAAAACTATTAAAACTGATTAAAGTATCGATCAATCACTTCTGTTATTTATCATCTTTCCCCTTCCCATCATTGAGCTTGTAGATCTTCCAAAGTGCTGCTCAGTCTCGTCATCACCTAATCTCATCATCCCACTTTACATGAGAAAAACAAATATGCTATTTAGCGGCAGTAAAGGTTAACAAAAAATAAAGTGAGAAAAAAAAATTGGAAATCAAGGTAGGCTTGTATACAGTTGTAGTTTGGTATCAGAGTACAAAGGTGGGGTGTAAAGAAGGGATCTGAGATAATGGCGAAAATGGGGATTCCACATTGGGGGAGTGGAGATTCTTCAACCTCCACTGACCTCTGTCAGTGGTGTGCGAATTGTTGTGCGTTGGCATCCATCCCCCCCTGGGTTCGAATGCCTCTGGCGAATGAGATTTCTTGGGATCCGAGAACAATGTACGAACTTCAATCGGACCATCTTTAATGCTAGTTTGTCTTCTTTGTCGATATACATAGTTGACACGCTGAGATATGCAAACTGGTTATAACAACAAAATATTTTTTCTTACGATAAAAACTGACCAACTGTGAAGTTTGAAACACAGATTAAAATTTTGTTGACGTGTGGCAATGCGAGACCAGTGTGCAATAGATAAAATTTGTTATGGTAAATGTTTGGTAAAATTCTCTTTAATCGAATTTTATTTCTCAAACTCGTGTTTGAGCAATTATAAATGTGGTAACAGATTGTCGGACTAAAAATATTTTAGCTCAATAATTTTGAAAAATCAAAATAGAAATAATTTCCTATTCTTCATATTCATCAGGATATAATATTAATTCGTTGATGTTTAAATGCAGGGTGCGCTCACAGTAGAGGGCAATAATATAAAATTTGGATAGTGAACTCAGGAAAACTAATATTTGAGTCTACGGAGCACCTGGATAGTTCGGGGATCACTGCGCCAAAGGGTGCGGGTATACATGTCATCGCCATATGGAAGATGCACCAGGGGGAGGAGGGGTTTGAGAGAGAGGGGGAGTGATAATAAAAATAATGATACAGTTTCAATGCTGGTATCACGAGTTCGCGCATCGGATCAAAGTACAGGTGGGCCGTGCGGAGCTCTAACGGCGTATTACCAACCCTGTAATCCCGGAAACTAGCAGTGTTTATTCTGAAAAACGCTCTGTAATTTGCGCTCAATTACCCCAAGTGTGTACAGAAAACGAGATGCGCGCACCGCCACTATATTACTACCTTTACGAGAGACGGTGGTGCAACAAGCTGACGAGTACAGTAGAGTTAAGGGGAGGGTTATAATGTGGGGACGCCGCCGAGTCGCAGTAATAACTGATCGGCGGAGATTACAAAAAACTGGGTCGGACTGGGAATTACAGAACTTACTATATAAATAAAAAATGTGTGGCTTGATTTGCAATGATTAGCTCCTTATTTATTTAAAGATTTGTGTTTTGGTAGTTGTTTCGTGCAACATTTACAGGCTGTAAAGTTTGTCATCTTTTTTATCCTTTTTTTTTTTACTTTACTCCACCTCGGCGTTTACTTACGAACGTGTTCAGCTTAACGAAATTGAATAAAATTTGAGCTGTAGATAGTTCCACAAATTTGCAGTCGATCGCAAGTTATTTTTTATCTCGGTTTTGCGTATTTCTCGAGATATCAGCCGGTAAAGTTTTAAGCATTGCCATCGTTTCGCCGGAAAAATTCCAAGATGGCGTCTCCGCTTGACCAAAATGGCGCTGAACATTCGAACGCCTATCACGTGCTACCATTGATGCCAGCGACATTTGCCACACTAGATCCCGAATTTATAATTATTATTCAATTAATGCCTCAGAGTACTATTTTACAAAATAGGAAGAAAATACATTTTCGTTATGAACAGATTAGATATTTAAATTGTCAACCGTTTGGAAATCCTAAAATTTTTTAAATCACCATTGCCACACGTGACGAATCTACAAAGTGTATTATGATTCACACGCAAAAATTTTAAAAATAATTTCGCTGCCATGACAAGCTGGGCAATGTGTACCAGCCCAACTTTTGCTGCCCTCTGTTGGTACTATACAAAAGCTTAGACTTACGTCATATTTTCTTTCGATTGTTGCACATGACAATATTGCATTTTTACCCATAACCATTCACCGTTTCGATTGTGAATTTTTTTAAAATGTAGAAATGTTTGGTTTAGCGCCACCCCTGGTGCGTCACAGTTCGGCTGTCGTCAACTACAACGTACCCACGCGAGCCTAAATCGAGTCAACCATAGTCCTATAGGCGACCGTCCTTTCAAGCCGCCGAGTTTATCACTTTTGTGTTACGAGGTCCTCGCGTGTGGGAAGTCATGTTCTCTTCGGAAAACTATTTTTAATTCGCATTATGTAGTGCATGCGGAGTTTGCCGTCTTGCGTTGCTGGTGCTGAAAGGATTATCGTCTTCCTGTGTGTGCCGCGCGCGGGTTCTATGAGGGAAATATTCGACCCAGACTTTTGAGGTTATGCCTATTTAGAAGCGCAGGCCGTAAACAAACCGAAATGGCAATCTTAGAGGCCAAAAGGATTTCGATAGGAATTCCGTGCGATAAATCTCCTAATAGGAAATATACAGTAAAACGAACGGGAGTAATTTACAATTGTGATTATGATAGAAACTAGAAACTCTTCTATCGCGCAGAACTACGGTTTTTCTGTAGTCCTAAAGTTCACAATCATCTTTGCTATTGTGACGTCATTACTCACGACATTACATCGACGGCGTCCATAGACTACGCAATATTTTGTTTATTATATTCATATCTCATGAACGCAACAAAGTAAAGACCTGAAAAAGTTGCGTTCACCGTTGGATTTTCCACACCTCGCGCCAAATTAAATTAAAGGACAGACATTTAGATAACTTTATTTTAATGTATGAGTAATTAGATAATCGCCCTGTAATGTAATTACCGGTACACTGTAGCTCGAAATTAGGTGTTTCGATAAGTATTATCGATAGATAATCTAAAGATAGAATTTAATAGAAGTCTGTTATCGATCGTCCGCCAGAGTGCGTCCTTAAATATAGTGATTCTTTTTTTACAGCTCGCGTCGGAAATTTCAAAATACGCGTGTCTACGTATTTTGACAGCCAAAAAATAAAAATAAAAAAATCTGAGACACAATTTGTTTTTGAACACTAAACTACAATTCCCGTTTCGGGACCAAAATAAAAATAGGGAGTTCCTCCAAGTCGGCGTGTTTACTGTACGGAAG
>JAQGBY010008077.1:0-11070 GCA_034698785.1 Mycogona germanica
GGTCAAGCAATACCTCTCATACCACCCTCCCACCACCACCCCCAAAAGGGAGCCAGGTTCTCGTTATACTCTACTTATATATATATATATATATATTTTTAATTCACTGAAGTGTAATACCTCTGCCTGTATGTGCCTGCATGTAATTCATTGATAATATTTTAAGTTTGATTTAATAATGCCTGCCAATTCTAATGTTTCACTCGGCATGCAGAAAAATGTATTAGAGGCTATAAGCACCAAGCTTGTCCACTGCGAGAAAATTTGGATGCTTTTTAAATTTTGTAATTAATTGTATTTCTAGCTATAATTTGTTTTAAATTGTAATATTTTTATAAATTTTGTGTCAGTTAAAAGGGGAGGATCGATATACGCAATAATAGTCAATAAATCGATACCACTCGTTGAATATCTCAACAATGGCGAAAATCACAGTTTTTCTTTTGTAATTCACTGAAGTGTATATCCCAACAGGAGATTCTGTACCCAATTCAGTGCTTAGCCACTATGTGAGAGGCACATTTTCACCAGTACCCCGGGATCGAATAATCGAGAGCCGGGAATCAAACCCGGGTTCCACTACGATAATTTAGAAAGAGCTCAGGTCTAGGGAGGATATGCGCAATGTTGATAACTATAATGGTACAGGGCGGTAGGTGCGATTTAATATTATTTCAGCCTCCACCCCCTCCATTTTAACATCTCTCTCGCTATATAGTATTTATGATAATGATTACACGAAAGCACAGCCGATGCTAAATCCGAATCTGTACGTGCTCGTAAAATATAACACAGAGTGTTGCGTTCACGCCACTCAAAAGCGCGGCCTTTTAAAATGAAGGGGGTTCCTATGCATAAGGCGACAGCAATCTCAACCAGTGTTGCCGCGTGCGACACGTGTCGTCGTCAATTGCCACCAAATGTGAGACGCCGGAACTACTTCGTGACCTTTGCAACACAGGGTGGCGTCGACAATAGTTCTGTGAAGGCGGTGTCAGGGGGATGCATATGTGCAACGAAAGACGAGTGGTGGCGAGGGGGCACCGTGAAATTTATAACACCAAAGAGTCGCTCTAAAGTCACGCCTGCGCAAAAATGTAAAAACAAACACGACAAAAAAAAATTTAAAGAAACGAGAATAACTTTTGAAATAGACATGGTAAAGGTTGATGGAACGTGAAATGAGTCACATAGTCGCGGATGTATCCATAAACAATTAATGAGCTTAATTATGAACATGTGGATATAAATTTACTTGTTCTTACGGCTATCGTTTATCTATCATCCAGCATAAATTAACTTTAGGGCGAGTCCTCGTATGCGTCTTTGCTTTAATAAAGTAATGTTAATATACAAACTCAGAGGTAAACAATGGTCAATGGTGGCACAGTGTGCTGCGGATGTTGCCTGCTCTTGATTAGATACCATCGCATTCATTCACTCGGCCGAACAAAAATATGAACAGCAGACACACATGGCAATGTATAATATTGTAAGAAGCAAGGAAGGTCTACCTGTAGAATGTAAACGAGAAAGTATGAGAATCTTGGTTCGTCAGTGAGAAAAATCATACAATGTTTTATGTTTCTTCTAGTAGGTTACTGACACATGCTGAACAATGTAAAGGAAATACATGTACATAAACACTGGAATGAGCTAGCCCCCGATACATAAATTCACATATTCCTACTTTCTAATAATAAAAAAATCCAGACTTCTTTAAATCATTATAATCGTGCATTTGTTATTCTCAAACGTCGTTCACTGGCATTGAAGTCGGCTAAATGTGAATTTAGTACTCGTATTATCGACTACTTTGTATAAGCTTGCTTAATGAAATTTCTAATGTACATGTGTACGACTTATGGCCCAAATATGTTTTTGGAAATTAACTTTTGTGGCCATTTGCTAAAAAAAAAATTAACTTTCTGATCAAAATTTCGAAAAAAAATTTCCCCATTTTCGTTCTACGTTTCATGACAGACTGGAGTAGAAAAAGATTATTTTTGGTCATTGTTCATGTTTTTCCGTATGAGCATCGTCATCGACATGTATGTAAATTAGGTACACCACAGCTCCACTAGCAGCTGCGTTAGTCTACGAACCCCCATTCTTTTCTGAGAAAGGCAAATTTGATAAATTTTTTTTAATTGACCGCATGCAGTTTTATCCCAAGTTTATTACTATGTATGACGTCTGACTGACTTCATCAGTCCACCGCAGACGACAGCACAACAAATTCAACATAATTTCTCCCATGCCTCACTTTTTAATAATACTGAGCCATTTAAGTATAATGCGATATCATTCAGAATTAGTTCAAATTGCAAAACTTGTGAAACGGCTTTTGAAAATCGTACATGAAATAACACTTCGTGAAAAACGATTGCTTAGAACGGCTGGTGATAATTCTAGCGAGGCAACTGCCTACTAAATATTGGTTTTGTGCATTCCATTAAGATTTGTATTTTGAATTGGAAGCGATTGCGTGCATAAATAATATGCGTCACGACCTATTTATCCTTAAGCAAAATATATATTTTTAATGTCTGCTTTGGATACATTCCAAAAGTACCAATTTGATCTTATCGATGGGGATTTCCAATGCCCCATTGCATTTGGAGTCTCCTTGGAGAGATTTTGCGCAAATTCCACAAAAAAATGATTAATGCATTTGGCATTTAAAAAATATAATGTTTCGAAATCGTGTCGATTTTTTAGGAAACCCTGTACTTTATGCACCTAAAGAATCCATAAGTTCTGAAACAATTAGTAGGCTGTGTTAAACATGGCTGTGTCTTGTGCTTATTAGTTATACGTTGAATATCGTCCAACAAAAATGTGACATCCGATGTAGAAGCCAATCAAAAGGTGCTGCCAACTCGATAATGGGATATGTGCCGAAGAAAAGGCCACATAGCGATTCACTTTCATTGAAAACTGAGACTATACCATAATGAGTATACGTTTCTCTATAATTACCACAATTAAATTGTAGTGACGCCATTTAAGTAGGGCAAATTTACGAGTAGTAACTACTTGGTGGTTTGCCAACGATATAGATATTTTTCTAATTGCTCTCACAATATGTTGGACGATAGCCTAGATATTTAGTAAAACATTAAGGCATATCGTTTAGTTTTCTTTCGATTCACTTTCCTATAAAACCATATCAAAAAGCAAACACTTGGTTAGATACATCGTGCAAGAAGAAGGAGTTGCGATAAAGTAGCAACTAGTATTGGAGCCAAAGGCTGTAATAAAAATAATGGATTTAGATAGTTATCACTGATTACCTCTAGTTACATGTGTACTTAAGTGTAATCTTTAGCCAGTGCTTTCCGTGCTCAAATCCGTCATGCCTGAATTGTTTCCTTCAAACCTCTTTACCTTCAAGTCGTTACAAATACAATATATATTTCCAACATATCGAAATATAGCAATAGTCTTATCATATAAAAAGGATTGCTCTGTAATTGCTTTACACTTTTTTAATGCTGTTTTGGAACACTCCAATTGAGCTGCTTCAGCTTCAGTTTAAGTTTCATAGCATAGAGATCGTTTTCGGCGCAAACTTCTCACCTAATGACGGACCGGTGACATCACCTGACACACATTAAAATATATTTAAAAATTTCAATTTCAGTTATAAACAAAAACAAGGTTCGATAATGTGTGCTCGATTACTTTTGGCTTAATCAAATGGAGTGCGGAGCAATGCCACTACGCAATGCGATGACGGATTATCGCAGGAGCGTTTGTCAGTGTTTGGGGTCTCAGGAAGTGGTCATTCGACTGTCGTTGCCGCATTAATGGGCTATGCACAGCCCTCGGATCAGTTTCGGTACTTGAAAATTGGATATAGCACACGGGTAAATACATGTATGTAAAATAATAGACCGCACGCGTTGTGCCATCACACCTGTCGTTAATCAACGTCGCCTTTCAATATAGTGACCTGTCGCGAGATAGAGACAATGTCATTTAGCCTATATATTGGAAGTGGGACTGCAATAAAATGTCTACAAGCTACATACATTAAAATGTCATAACCATTAGAATGGATATAGTCATCTCTCTTCCTTATCCAACTGACCTGCACTCGTATCCAATATAGATCCACCTATTTCATCAATTAATAAATATGAATATATGATTTGTTATTCGACACGCGTCCTTGGTATGTGCATGCGACTATGCTAAATACTTTACCACTAAGATAATATATGTAGTGCCAAATGCAGTGTCTAAATGCAGCTGGTCTTACTTTGTCAGTTTGAGTGTGATCAAAATTTAAAAAATATATTGTGCAACCTTGGCGGTTACTGTTGAAAGGGTACTCTTGTTTTTGGACGATTGATCCATTTAAATGCGATTTTCATGCCAGGTACTAATATTTCCGGTAAAAACCAACAAAACTATTGTTCACAAACGGAATGCACACGAACTCTCTCAATTGTGAAATTCAAACAACTCTCTAATATTTTGTCTACCATGCGGAGCTACTACTCTGTAAAATTGAAGCGATGGAGACGTAGAAACTAGTTTTTTAAATTTTAATTGCGTCAAAACTAGACTTAGTAAAATTTTGCGCATTAATCGCCATCAGATTGAAATAAAAATTCTTCTTTCCGACCTTATCATTTAAGCAGGAAGTAGGAGAAAACGGCTCCCATATAAATAAGGTTGCACTCCCCCAACCTTTCAAAAAGCTAACAACCAAAGTAAAATTACAAAGCATTTCCCATATTTTTTAAGCAACAACCTTATACATATTTCATAATTGCACTAATTGTGAGAATCGGCCTAGTTACGAGATTTCAAGAACACCGCTTTCTATAAAACCTTGATTTCAATTGTAGTTTGTATACCCAGCAATGAATAATGAAGCACAGTCATAGACCATGTACATGTATTTCATCTAATTGGTCGACATTTGTAATGCCTCGTAAATAAAAATGTATAAATAATACTCAGCGATCATTATTCGGTCTACCCGCGTTTATCTTCCATTGTATACTAAACGAGAACTTTTTGATTTTGGCAAAGACGGTTGGCACCAAGCGATCCTAGCGGCAATCATTGATGTTTTGTGCCATAGGGGGTCCATGATCGCAGTGGTGCGCGTGAAACCGGTACTGTCTATCTCCGTAAATATTTTATGAAATTATTTTAAATCATTTTGAATAATTTCAATAAAATCATCCTCGGGTGATGAGGATATGGAAGAACTCAGTAAATGTGAATCGTCGTTTTAATTTTTAGTGCATTCACATTAATAATAGTTATGCAATTATTTTATTTGAAGAGTTTGTCAACGACTCTGTTCGCCATTTCTCGTCCGGCGAAATTAAAGGTTTCAAAATGAAATTAAAAAGCAATAATGAAAAATTACTAAACCTATATTTGTTATAAAGGCTAGTAATACACAAACGTGGCCAGTAAAAACAATGATAAACCTCGAATCAAATTTGAAATGCTTTTTTAATTGCACGTAATCTGTGTAATTGTAATTCCAAGGAAAACTCGACCCTTTGGTGTTTTATTGGAAAAATTAATGATTGTCGGTAACAATATTTCTAACCATATTTTAATTTCTACAAACAATCTAACCGTGAGATTTTTTATTCTCGATGACGCTAGTTATTGTTTAAATCTCTTTTCGTACTGCTTTTGGAGTCTATACAGAGTGTTTTCTTGTCCATTACATCGTTTTCCAGATTTTCTTTAAAAAATCGTGATTCTATTTAGTATTTAGGCTTATAGGCTTACCACTAATTCGTGATGCATAATCAAAAGTAGGACAACTCTGAATGTGCCGTACAACTTATCACTTTTCTTCCATGCAGCCACACATGTCCTTTTTTATTAAAAAAAAAAGAAACCTTACCCGTCAGGCTGGCTTAAAGAACTAATGGAAAAGTGTTAGTTCGAACCTCTTTTCAGAAGGCATAGAAAATGTGGACAACACCATGAAAGCCGATCACAGTTTGCCAATAAAGGCTAGCTCACTACATGTCCTTCGACGCCAAAATCATAACTCTTGCTCCATATTTCATTTCCCCCTTTTGAAGAGTGCGCACGATTTTAACGAGACTTTCCTTTTCTTTGAAAAAAGCCTCAAAAAACAGAAAATGAGAAGGCGTGGTGCCAAATTAAGGTGAGCTGAAACTAAACTTGTCAGAAAATCCTCATGAGATCTTGGAGCATAATAAGCTGGATTATTACTTCGCAAATGTAGCCGAATCGCCTTCAGAAGTTTGAGATAACCAGAACATAGTTTACATTCTTAACTAGCGAAGGCTAATATTTGAAGACCTCATAACGTACAAATGGAAAAATAAATTAATTCAAGAACGAAAACTTTGTAGTTGACTATAAAAGTTCGGAAAATAATATTAAGAATCACCCAGGACACCATTGAATTTGTGCACTTTAATAATTTCATTATTCACCTCAATGTTCAGTTATAAAAGTAATCGCTGATTTTCTGGTAATGCTATTTAATTCACTCAGGTCACCAACTCAAAAACCACGGCACCTGTACTTAATTTAAAATAGATAGAATAAGTAATAATTTCAACTCAAACATGGTAGTCATTAACTCGACTGTGATCTAAAAATTCTATTAAAAAATACTTAACATTGACGCCATTTGGTCCGGATTAATTATTTCAATATTGTCTTGTGACGTCATGTTTAGTTATTTATCCGGGCCATTACAATGCGATTTAAAACATTTCAAAATTGAGGTTCAAAGGAAATGCAGACATATTTTAAAACCCAAAAAAAGCGCTCATTTTGGACTTGTGCATCTTAGGAGGATATGACTAGGATTGATTATTGTTCACGTATGAGATACGCTATGGTGCATACAAATCTTTCTAGCATCTCACAAGATGACACGCTTCAATAGAAACGCAACCTTCAAGAGTAGGCATTTCTTTAGGAGAGAGAAAAAAACCTGCACATTTTTTCTTTTCGTCTTGCAGGTATATATGTATAGTAGAAATAGCAACAGGTATAACTATATTCTATAAATGGATGGTACGAGTCGTCGGTATTGTGATCGACTGTGGCTCGATGGTTCTGAGTTCGATTCCCGGTGCGGGATCTCATTTGCTCGTTCCCGGGGTACTGGACCCTCTCACCAATGTTTCGTGTTATCGAGGTGCGGAGCAATCTGCATTGTGAAAAGGTGTTGTGCACAATTTGAAAAAATATATATATTTAGAACAAACAAGTTATAACGTATTCTTGCGAAATTATAACCAACAATTTCAGTGAATTTATGTTTCCGAACTTGATATTGTGCTTGAATATAAACTCGTGTGGCCTCAACTGGCAAATTCCATAAGATTAAAATAGTTTAATAATATCAAACGCTATTGAAGGAAATCAGTTTCTTCGTGGTATCTTATTGCCAATGAATAAAAACCATTGTGGCATTTTCTATTAAAAATCACGCATTTCCTAAATTGTAAGACTAGAGGGTTATGTGTGTTTGCCATAATTGTCTGAATTTGACATTCCGACCACAGGCTAAATTGGATTTGAATTGAACAAAGCACTATATTATATTGTTGTACAAGGTGATAAGACTTTCGATGCGCACAAAACGTACGGTTGGCCAAGGAAGTTACAATTGATGTCGGTCGACTTTCATCTGTATCAAAAACTCTCAGTAGATGGGCGTTTCAAACACAATGATACAAATATGCGTCTTGTAAACCGAGGACATGCATCAACGAGCAAAATAGGCACTAGGAATTAATAAAGCGTAGCCATTTTTTTACGGCATTCGAAGCGCACTCACAAAAAAATATATAGAACTACAGAGTATAGTGTACATCTTCCAGAAACCCTCTAATAAACAAAATACTTTATGTATTGTACTATATTCCTTAGAATAAAAATGAAAAAGATAAAAACGAAAATGTTGTTAAAAATGTGACGGATTCGGAAAACAATTTCGATCTAATAACAAATTGAGCACGAAGTTGCCATTCTATAAAGTGATGAAATCAGGGTTTGTGCAACCGATTGCGACCAGAGGAGGTAAATGTTGATTTCTCTTATTCGAATCATGCATGATGCTTCAAGATTGGCTGATCGCATGTGTGGACACAGAGTCTCAAGAGGATATAATCAACTAGCTCAATCATACAGGCTTCAACATACATGCCTACAATCTCAACAAAAACGATGCCGGGTCGCTCTGCTGACCCAGTAAAACAGATTGTAACGGGTCGATCGAACCGGGAGACTATCCTCCTGATAACATATGCCCAATGTTAATCGAAAACGAATTTCACATTGTTAGTGATTTGCTTGTCTTCTAAAATAGTAGATAAGAAGCCGATAGTAGTAATAACAAAACATAGGATAATTAATTGGGCCGCAATTAAGAGTCTGTACCAAGATTGTCGGTTAAAATTTGCGAAACACAAAGACAAACGTATGAACTAACCTAACACTTTCGTCACTACTCAAGAAATTATAATAAATATAAAATATATTAAACAAATTTTTTTTCTGGCCTTCAATAGCGCGGAAGCAGCCACGTTTCCTTTCCAGCCCTTTTCTCGGTTTCTCGATTAGATTTTTTTGAACGTTTGAATAGCACACCATTTCGAACTCAACTGACGTTTATTTCTTCTTGTTCTAATTTAATTTATTTAATTTATTCTAATTTCTTGGGTAGTGAAGTGTTAGGTGAGCTCATACGTTTTTGTGTTTCGCAAACTAGCACTATGAGGGGGACGTAAGGCCTGTAGTGCGGTTGACTACAGTTGATAGAAACAAAAAACAAAAAAACCTACAATTTCTTAATTTTTCCCGAAGATCAGATATAAACGTTGTTTATCGACGATATTGTTGCCAACTCTGTTGCAGTCCAAACAATCATCCTATGTTTTTGTTGTTTACTTGATAAGAAGAAAACACATTAACAAGACAAACTTTGACAATTAGATCAAACCTCAAAGTTTTGGACAGATAACGAGACAGAATTTAACATCAAATTAATTACGAGTAGATGGAAAGTTAAGTGATATTCGTTAAACAGTCTCTGCAGTTATTCCTAATAAAATAAAGTCATATGGTGATGGTTCACACACCAGATGTAAGGCCATGATCTTAGTAGGATATTATATCGCGAGTGGCTCATAGGCCATATATACACTCTGTACACACCTGGGTATTTCTAATATATACTTTCGCTCAGAAAGAGAGGCAACGAAAAAAACCTTGGGAAGTTTCACGCACCAGATGCACAATAATAACTCTTGTCTAGGCCATGCCTTACTCTTGAACAATAACGTAATTCTAGAGATATACGTTTGTTTTTGAGAGATTTTTTTATGTATGTGAGGTGCACGTTGACATTGAATTGTAAATCAGGCGAATGTTTTCTGGTCCACCGTTTTTCAGCAGCAATCAGTCCGCGATCACAACTCTGTGGTTGTATACAGATAGGAAACCACAATGCATGCTATAGCCTAGTAAGGACTGGGAAACCGATTAGAGACCGCACCTATCTGCCATACTCAAGTTCGGAGAAGCATCTCAATATAAGTCAACACCCCACCCCGCTCCCTTTCAAAATCGCTGAGACCGAAGTGAATTTTTAAAAATTGGCGGTTGCGTATTTAAAACATTTCAAATACTTGTCATTTAAATCGTATGATATACAACGCACGCCGCATATAATGTGAATTTAAAAACGTCGTCTTATCATCTATCTTAATCCAAATTGAGCTAACGTCAAGGAGAAAATGCATATGCTGATGAAGAAATGCAAGTGTCACTAGTTAAAGAAAAGGAAAGCATATGGTTGTTTCTCTTCCAGTGTTTAACAAAATGAAAAACTCAGTGTGCCACGAATTTAAAAGCTAAGTAATAAATTCGCCGCATACTGAGTTAGTGAACAGGCAAAGAAAGTTAGCGAAAAATGAGAATTTGTAGATGCAGTGCATGTAAATGCGACTACATGTTTAAGTGTCCTTCCATCATTTGATCTAGTGGTTAGTTAGCGCGTCTGCCTTGGGGTTAAATAATAGTTAGTGGTTTCAAGTCTACAAATTGGACATATACAGGCGAATGTGTTGGATGTGCGGCACGTATACATGTATATATGCGACAGCGGAGATGCTGGTAGGCTCCCAGTTAAAAATACATAAACCACAAACATGATCATGTATGACTATTACGGACTAAACTTGTGTGAAGAATTTCTTTAAGCCTTTGTTGGTGTTTCGTCCTTGGTTTCAGTGTCGTTTTCCCCCCGTGGCGAAAAAGTAGAGTAGCACCTACAGAATGAGGCAGATATTGCGCCAATAACTCCTCATGTGTAGATGACACTTGACTGGCTCCGGTTCGCGCTATGCCATGTATACAGCAAAATGCGAGACCGTCATCTTGGTGAAAGGCGGATGGAAGAAGAAAAAGAGAACTCACAATTAACCTTCGAGACTAAGACTCTCTTTTAAAAAGTTGCCGCGAGCAACCTCTTTTTCTCTTTCTAATTTTCCTATTATGATAATAGTGCAAATGCGGTGATGCATCAGGTTTGAATATTATCCAAGTTTGCCTTTCAAAGCTAATAATAGCGCTGACTGTATGTACACGCCACCCTACATAATTGAGGCACCGGATTAACGCAGTCTGTGAGACGCTATATACCGTGTACACATAGTTCTTGTATGAAAATCTGGGGGCTCCTTGACCTATATATATATATATATATATATATATATTCATATATACATGCAAACGCCACGAAAGTACAGTACGCGCACGATGCAAAGCGAATCGACAGCACAAGTACTCGTACATGTACACTGACGTGTTTGCGGTTTGTGAGCACATGACACAACACAGAAAAATACACGGATGCGAACGAAAACGAAATGATTTGGACTGTCTGAATATTCTAATCAATCAATGTCGTTAGACAAACAAATGACAGGCAATCCTGAAGATTGCAATTCATAAACACATTAAGTAAATCGGCGTAATTTTAAGGATCATTTCAGACAATTTTCGCGAATAAAAATACCCTCATCTGAT
>JAQGBY010008078.1:0-11069 GCA_034698785.1 Mycogona germanica
TTTTGCAAAGGTGGTTGTGGTTGTATAAATTCCGGGGTCAGCCAGCAATGATATTTCAACCAACTTTCCAGAAAATAAAAATATATACCAAACCCAGTGCATACGATTCAAGTTGCTTCCCAATGTCAATATTGGAATTTGTAAGTCCCCAGGGTTAGGACCTGTGGCCGTAGAAAGACTAGTTATGGACAACGTTTGGGTCGTCTTACTTTAACAGGCTATATATATTTGAGGCTCTGTTAAGATTGTTCCACTGCCGACACACTCTGTGGGAAAATGAGTTGAACCGTTATACAGGTGTAGTGTGGGGCCACTACACCTTGCTGGAGCTGGACACACAATTTCACAGACATTGAAATTTCCCTTCAGAATGCGAGCCAACAATCTTATAAAGTTTTAGGAAAAAAGAAAAGGGGGAATGGAGCAATTACAGCTGATTGAAATGTTCTCAAAATCCCTGGTGACCCGAGGACCCGTGGCTCAGGTATACCCGAGCAATTACAAAACCCCTACATCATTTCAAGTCGACGTTCTCCCTCCAATGACACTCTCCGATAATAATAGTATTCAATAATGGGGGTTGTGTCCGGGACAGACCGGACGAAAAAGACGAACGAGTTGGCGATAACTCTTCTAATGAAAAAATTAAACTAGAAAACCGTGGGAACTGAATAGTTTACTATTATTATATTAGAAGAGTTATCGACAACTCTCGTTCGTCTTTTTCGTTCGGTCTGTCCCGGGCACAACCCCCATTATTGAATATAACCCAGATGTTCTTCCTATTCTATTGTTTAATAATATTATTGTTGGTCGCCGCCGAACCAATTCCAAGCCAGCAGCGTGTCTGCTGTCCCCGCCCTCTTGAGAAAGCCCGGTGACGATTCGATAACGATATGCTGATCCATGGCACATGCCAGTGAAGGGGAGTTCGATGCGAACCCCCTTCTGTCCCCAGAGGTGACAGGCCGGCACTGGCTAATGGCCGCACGTCACTAGAACCCAAATTCAAATAGTGAATATTGGTATTTGTACAGAAAAAATAAGCGATTTCCTTTATTAACGTAACTCTACACAGGAATCTACTTTCTTTACGTATCATTTTGCTTCCAAATATTTTTTATTTCCTCTTACGAGTTTACTGACTCAGTTTACTCCTAATACTATTTTTTAAATAATGTTCGTTAAGGAGGTTCCCCAGTGATGGTGTTCACCCTTCAAAAAAACCAAGGGGCCACCTGATAATATTGTTTAACTTAGGAAAGGGAAGCGGTGTCGTTTGGCCTAAAGTATAGCGCTTCCACAATAATTGTATAATTTATGGGCGTTTCCCCTTTACATAATTTTTATTTTGATCAAATTACTGAATTTTGTAAACAAGACGGCAGAGGGGTAGAAGACGAATTTTTTTTTATGACAAAGCTACGTCTGTCGAGGCAGAAATTTCAGAGAAGTGGACACGAATTTTAAACAAATTTCTATTTTTTTTCTTTTGCAACTTCACTTTACGAACTGATGTGTGTGTTCTTGGTCAACACAGTAGGTGCGACAAACCACTTAAACCAAATTTCACAAAACTAACACAACAGCAGACACACATCTTCACGATTCCGTAATACGTAAGACAAACCTCTGCGAGACACAACCTCGTCCTTGCAAAATCCCCCCGCCATTCAATTTTTGGGAGCTCGCAGACTTACTTACTCACAACTGTGTAACCAATTCCATTTCTGGTACACATATACAGAGCTCTCTGAAAGCAATTGGTGTTCTAAACCTGCGTCTAACCATCTAAAAGGAGTCATCAATGCCCTACAGCTGTAGTTTGGTGCTGGGAATAGGCAAATTGCAAATGATCCATATGCCACCGGCGCATTTATTAGCGATTTCCATTTTAACAACTTTATGGAAGTGTCAGCTATAGTTGAAATTAGGGAAAATAAGAACAAGCCACAAATGAGATACTGTATTTTAAAAATTGTACAATGGACAAATGCTCAGGATAATAAGCAAGACGACCTTAACTCGCAAAGTGTCTAAGCACCATGAGGGGGACGTAATCCTGTAGTGCGGCTGGCTACAGTTGAGTTAAAAAAAAAAATAAAATAAAATAAAAAAAACTGTTATGCTCAGATATTGTTTTTCCTCAATTATCAATTCGAATAAAATATTACAAAACTTTATTTCAAATCGAATTCTTCGCCCTGTAATTTTCATTTGGCACTGCCCCAGACAAAATATATTTGCAGTCTATTTATAATGTCGTTGATTCCGGGATCCAAGAACCTCCAGTATCCCGACTAAACATACAAATACTACTCTAAATGATGTTGATCACAGTTATCAGTGATCCGGAGTAGGTCCCCCCACCCAGCTCCATTTTCGTCCATCAGGTCCAACATGGAAATCCCTGAAACTCACAAATCCAACAATACCTTTCACTAGAATAGAAGACACAAAGCTAGATAGTATAGCAGCAATAATCCGAAAGGTGCAGGAATAAAACGACGAAAGGAATGATATCTATAGGAACCTCGATGACTGACCACGCTACACTCAAGTCATAGTCACCGAAAAAATAAATTTGAAGAAATTACGATTTAGATCGTCTACTTACTGGGCCACACAAACGTCTTCGATAGAATCCCACGTCCCACGTGTGGTCCAGTAAGTAGACGATCCAATTCGTAATTTCTTCAAATTTATTTTTTCGGTGATTATGACGGAGTGTAGCGTGGCCAGTCATCGAGGTTCCTATAGATATCATTCCTTTCGTCGTTTTATTCCTGCACCTTTCGGATTATTGCAGCTATACTATCTAGCTTTGTCTTCCATTTAAAAATATATCAGAATTGGCTTGTGCTTCTGCACTTTTTATTTATATTCTTTCACTAGAACCACCGAGACGCCTTCGTCATAATCGTTCGTGTTCAGGACCCCTCGAACAACTGAAAATTACATTAAACAATTGAATGCAAGTTTGTATATCTATTAATACTTAAAACATTTCACATCGAACACGCCTGTCCGCCATTACTGCCAGCAAAATGGGCGAACAACCCAACCAAATCATTACAATCGGGGGACTACTTACTTCCTTCCCCAGACATAAAATTTACTGCCAACTCAGTTCGGAAAGGGAATAGGTGAAAAAGTGCACGAACAGTTGCTGTTTTATTGCATCAGGAAAAACAGATCCCCCAAACCTATGCCAAGGATCTTCCTTGTCCTCCCCAAATTTTCCAACACACGAGTCAATTACGACGACGTAGCCATTACCCAACCCATCCCCAAATTGAATCGAGACCCAAAAATTAACGGAAAAAATAAATGAATTCGGCAAAATTTTGGGTGCCAGCAGCAAATGTTGAACTGGACATACTTTGTTCACCAATCTGCTATATCCACAAACTTTGATCAAATCCGGATATTAGAAACACGTATTTTTCAGCCAACACGACTCGAGAGCGTTTCATTTTATTAACACATGGAATGACCGAATTTCCTGTATTTGTAACATTCATGTTACGAGTCAGGTGATCCAAAAAATGTGCTAGATTAGATTTCGAACGTTTTTCTCCCATCACATCTCTTCAAAAAAGCAATCCTCGTTTTCTACAATGATTTTTTCCCCCGACCCAACGTACCAAAATCGCTTTTTCCTCGCCCACAACCACGCATTTAGGTTAGCCCTTTATTTGCATTACTAGTGAGGAAAAAAACGACATTTCCCA
The DNA here is from genome assembly GCA_034698785.1 of Mycogona germanica. Classification (NCBI taxonomy): domain Eukaryota; kingdom Metazoa; phylum Arthropoda; class Diplopoda; order Chordeumatida; family Chordeumatidae; genus Mycogona; species Mycogona germanica. The sequence goes on from JAQGBY010008078.1 coordinate 3,735, forward strand.
GAACCACGCACAATCCTAATCCCCGCAAGTCTACCCCCACTCTTAACATTGCAATCCCCGCAAACAGAAAACAATCCGCCCTTTAAAATAACTTTTAAAAAACTAAGACAAGATATATTCGAAAAACGGATTATTCCGTCACCTCTACTACCACCCAACGATAAAATAGCAACAAAAATCAAATTTCCAAAATGGCCATAACACACTCCATGGCACGGCTTTTAAATCGCCAACTCACGTGAGTATGCACTAACACGAATGACGCCATAGACGAAAGCCATCGTTATAGATGGGCCGCCACCCCACAGCACCACAAACCTACATTTTCGTGTCACAACTCTTATTATAGGTGAGCGTGTAATACTCGGTTAACTGTATGACCGAAAACACTAGAGAAATTCTCGTCCACTCCATCGGAACGGCACAACAGCGGGCAACACATTTTTGATGATGTTGGGGGTCGAATTACAATAATTAAAATACAGCATTCTCCCATCCCCCCACAAAGAAATCCGAACAACCCCCATCGAAATTTAAATGCCCCAGTCGCTTCAAAACAAAAGGCGGCCATCTTGGACTCGGCGTCGGCCATAAGGTGTGTGGTCCCGATCACGTCGCGAGTTTTATCCCTCCCATCCCTGAACAGGACATCAATTTCCACGCGTCGAATACACAGAATTTGACAGATGGCGGCGGGATGGTGGGCATGACCCTGGACGACGATATTAATGAGAAAAGTGAGTGGGATGAATTGTTGTCCTACCGGTGGAGGTTTGATCTTGCAGATGCCAGCTCGTTCGGCGATCGGCCGGATCTTAGCGATGTAGCCGAGCGGATCGGCAAACTCTTCCTCGCTCGGCTCGAATACTGGAGCCTCGGGCGGCGGCGTGAACTCGAAATCCACCGTGCCCATGGCTGGCAACACACTGTCATCCACCAGCGATCGCGCACAGAGAAATTCACGAAAAACTCAGGTTGTCCAGTCAAATTTTGACTTCTCAGACCTCATGTTTTTTGGTCGTCGTCGGCCATCTTGATGGTTGGTGGGGTATTTTTTACGATAGAACGCGCGATTGTAGTCGTTGATCGATTCAGTTCGTGCGATATCTGGGACGATTTGGTTGTTCGATAGTTGAACGTTGGTAGGGATTTCTTTGAAGTGCCGATCGATAGGTGGGCCATCGATTTGGAGAAACTATAAAATGTTTTGCAGCTATCGCGCACCATACTGTCACAAATTGACCACATTACTCCATTCTTGGCTTTTTCGAACCTTCGTCTGAAAATAGTTCTTCGCAACATATTTACGAAGTAACAATTCGATTGGTCTCAATTTTGTGAGACGTCTCTCAAATTATTGGGTTCCTAATTCTTTATCTGGTAAATGATGAGACAAAACAATTGCGGGTTGGAATTAAAAGCAGGTCGGCGCATTTATAATTGGGGGTGTCCCATATGGGGAACTACTTTTAACCCCCCTCTCAGGGGTATGTGAGGGGTGGGGGTAAACTTGCATAAAATGCCTGGGACAATTTTTTTCAGGAATGCATTTTGAAATATCGTTTTTTGGAGTTTCAAATAGTTTCACTTTTTGTTTTTATTTCTTTAAAATGTCAATTTCAATTTTCGTAATTTATTTGCAAAAACAATGTCCTTTTTCTTTCGAAGATTAAATCTGCGCATGACATAAGGGCAACTTCAAAATCAATTTTTGTACTTATTTCAACTTTCAAGAGAATTTGCGAAAGAAAAAGTCCACAATTCGAGAGCGACTCATTTTGATCACTCACCTTTAAACAAACAAAACATTAGTCCAGAAATAAGCGAATATTCTGTCAGGTAGTAATAAACAGGCTTTATCCAATTTACACAATCCCTATCGATGTGAATATTTGAAGAACACGTAAACAACACGCAACTTTATTTGGAACACGAGATTCGAACGAATTCAAAATTATGCAAATAACTTCATTGGTTCTGATCAGTCATGAAAACTGTTGATACCCTTTTTGTGATTTACGAACAAGCATTACTCGTAATTTACATTATCTCGCATACATTCTGTATTCAGACGATGAGGCGATAAACAATCTAGCATTATTAATAAGCATTTTGACTAGTCATATATATATTTATATACATAAAACATCCACTAAGACAAACTCAAGGACATTAACTTATTTTTCGACAGAAATGTGATAAATAATCCTTTTAAAAAAATGAATTATACGATAGTTTGAAGTAACCGAGTGCTGAAGCACCAAGCCGACTGTTACCCATAAATAAAGGTTTCTTAAGTTAATTCAATATTTTTAATTGGCAAGAAAATGACCAATTTAATAGACTAGACCGCTAAACGAGTTGTCATCAGTCACATCGATATAAACGGATGGTACGTTCGTTTCTCAGTGCACTCGCCACTTTCATGCAGAAAAATTAATGCGGACAAGTGGTTAAGCACGCCAACCGACGAAGAGACAACCAAAAGCCGACTCAGTGAAATGAGAACGTAACAATTAAAAGTGAATAAGAAATCAGTTAAAATGTATTTACACTCTTCTCGATGGATTCGTATCTGGAGCTTTGACACTGGCGAAATTGTAAACCTACGTACGTACGATCTATCAGTTTAACAAACCGGGAAGCAGAATTTCTATTGAAAATACGTAACTTAATTATATTAAGAATCTTCTATTCTAACAACTAACTCTCGTAGACTAGACTATTTTTCTTAGGGGAACTCGACTTGACCGAGACAGTGCCAAAGATGGCGAATTGATTTGAACAGACCAATAAAAACGAGCGTGGCACCCCCACTTCTGGGACCATTCCGACCTGCTCAAAAATCGTTATCTTACTCAAGGTGACCTCCAATTAAGTAATGAGTCGGCTCTGTAAACGGTTCGTTTCCATACGGCCACCTTTAAAGAGTCGAATTATGTTTATAAACAAATGTCACTAAATTTGTTACTACTGAGTTCACAGATTTAACTATAACAATTCCTGTCGTCAGTCCTTGGAAGTATTACAGTGCTAGCGAGCTCAATCGGTGACACCAATAAAATTCAAATTCAATAAATTTAAAAAAAAAATTGTACTGGGTATGTACACGTTCTTAGGTCAAGAGAGGATACGAAGAAAATCTCACAATATCTTATAGAAAAGGAGACAACAGGGAAGGACTTCTTCGGTTTTTTGGTCAACCGTAATATCGGGCGTCTACCACTTCTGGGACCTCGTTGCCAGGTCCTTGATTATGTTCTCGACCACGTCGGTGCTTGACGCAGATCCGCCCAGGTCGAAAGTGTGAACCTACGTATAACAAATATTATATGTTAACGTTGCTGAAGATACGAGCGTATTTGTGATAACAAAAATATATTTTCACATGTCTTGAGCTATTTGTTGAGGAGGTCCACCAGCGTTTCCGCCCTAACACCTCTATTTCCACATGGACTTCGTGACAATTAACAGTAGAAGAAAAAAACTCATGTTGCATTCCGAATTTATAGAAAAGTCTTCAATATAAATTTCGAAAACTTAACAATTTTTTGGAACATACTTCAATATGCTAAATCAACTTTATAAATTGTTTCAATTATTGTTGACAAATAAATTCTGATCTCTGCTTACCTTATCCTCGTTGATCGTCTTGAATATAGACTCACGAATCATTTGAGCGTGGTGAACAAGCCTGGAGATGAAACAAAAAAAACGAAACTTGACAATCTTTTTTTTTGTTTCCAATCAACTGTAGTCAACCGCACTACAGGCGTTACGTCCCCCCTCATGGTGCATAGGCACTGTGCAAGGGGGAACGACCAGTACCCCGGGATCGAAATTTTCGAGAGCCCGCGCCGGGAATCGAACCCGGGACCGCCGAAACCAGTTAGTCGCTAAACCAACTGGGCCACGACGAGTCGTAGTTTTCTCTTGGCGGCATGAATGACAATTTCGGAAATTTATTCTATATTTTTTAATACTATATTTGAGCTAAATGCAAATGTTTCAGAAAATTTAGTGCCGCACTGTCCATGAGCCGCCAATTATTTTAATTAATTTCCATCTGCATCTCTGATCAGATACAATTTTGGAGGTCAGTGGCTATTAGTTTTATAATTAAATTCACACTGACGGGCCTTGAACTCAAAATTTGCGCTTTGGTTATGAGCCAAGACACTCGATTTTCTGCACGATTCAACATCCGTCGAAACGGTAGATTTTGAGTCTGCATATATGCAGGGGTAACGCACTTGAGATGTTCGAGCAAGTCGGCACTGGCGTTGAGCATGGCGGTCGGGTTGGCGATGTTCTTTCCAGCAATGGCAGAACCAGTATTACGGGTGCCCTGTTCGCGAGAACGTATAACCGATAATTGTAATTGCATACCTCATTGGTATTTGAATTGTATCACAAACACTCAAACCCAATTTTTTTAAAGTGTGACGAGCACACCACCTACCGGCTCGAAGACTGCGTACTTGGTGCCGTAATTGCGTCCGGACATCAATCCAGCTCCACCCACCAAACCACACACGATGTTGCTGATGATGGAACCGTACAAGTTGGTGGTGACCACCACGTCAAACTGCTCCGGCCTGGACACCATCTTTAGATGAAAGAAAAATATATCGGATCATCTACGTATTTGGGAACTGAATTATCCAACCTACCATGCCATAGGGTGTCCATAGCGTTTTTGGCTCACCTGCATGCAGCAGTTGTCGATGATCATGGCGTCGTATTGAATGTTCGGATAGTCTTTGGCCACCTCCGTGCAGCACTCAAGAAAAAGGCCGTCAGACAACTTCCTACACAAGCGAAATAGGTTCAGAAGGATCAGCTTTTAAAATGACACAGCATTCCTCCAAATGAACTAATTCACAATTGGCACGCAATCTAAATGTATCACTATTTTAAGATTTGAACCACAACCTTTCACAGAAAATTGAATGAATAATAGAAGCCCTTATAGAGCTTACACGATTTAAATTTCCAATTCTTCCGAACCAGTAAAATCCAGCAAGTGGCATGAAATCTCACTTAAATTCCTATTGAAAAAGGCACTTACATAATGTTGGCCTTATGAATGCAGGTGACCTTCTTGCGGTTGTACTTGACCGCATATTCAAATGCGTGCTTAGCCAAACGAATCGAGTTGGTGCGAGTGATGATCTTCAAGCTCTCCACCACGCCAGCGGAAGCCTACACAGGAGAAAAATTACAATTAGTAAAAACTCCCTGAAACGGTTAACAAAAATTCGCGACAAATTCAAATCACTACCGTTTTTAATTAAATTTAAAACAAATGATTATCTCAGAAAAAATTATATCCAAATAAATCTTCAGAATTTTTTGTCTGCATGCTCAATGCTGACGTGAATCCAACGAAACTGAAACACACCTCTCGAGGAATGCATACCTCATTTTCTAACATGCTGTACTCGCCCTCGGTATTTTGTCGCACGATGACCAGGTCGATGTTCGCGTGACGACGCAGCACACCCGGGTACGAATGACAGTGCAGAACGCTCGCAAACAGATCAAGTTGCTGTCTGCGTGATGGAACGGAGTCAACCAACCAGTAAGCGCCAAATGTCGTTCATCGAAATACCAAGGGTATTGTGAACACTTCACTCACCTCAACTCGACATTCCTGGACTTTATCTCTGGTCGTTTGATTCTTGTCTCGATGTTGCCTTAACCGAAACACCATACCATATTAGCAGTTTTACATACATGTTCAATGAAGAATGCACAGTTGTGGCTATTTGGCGTGCTAGAAAATCCAAGGATGTTAATGGTTACTTTAATTTTAATGTTTGGTTGTCAAGTACGACCCGTCGTGGCGCAGTTGGTTTATGACGGACTGCGGTTCGGCGGTCCCGGGTTCGATTTCCGGCGCGGGCTCTTTTTTTTAAAAGCGGAAACCGGCTCCTTTGTCCTGATTCAAATTCTATACTGAAGAAAAGCGTTTATTATACCCTTAATGGCTACGCCGTTTCTCTTGATGGAAGTGATGGCCATATGAACTTCGTCCTGGTCGTCCCTGTCTGCGTCCATGTTGATGACTTCGAAGTCAACAGGAATTCCGGCATACCTTTGGTCGGTCACCGGATAAAAGAAGATGCACGATTTTAATAGAATGGCTAGCAGTTGAATTCGACAGAATCATTGAAATTCACAGAAAGCACAAATCGTTTAAATGTCTTCCAGAAGTTTTAATGTATCGCTTGCAAAATAAATAGACGGGGCAAAATTTACCGGAAGACCTCTTTGACGTAGCCCATCATTTCCGGTCCGATTCCGTGACCAGGCAGCATGGTCACCGCGTAGCGTCCGCCATATTTGGCCAGCGCCGAACGGGTCTACCCAAAAACGAAAATCACACGAATGCTCAGATTGATTATATTTTTAAATGACTTTAATAGTTTGAATGTTTGGGAAACCAGAGCAACCCTGGGTACATTAATAATGTATCGATTGGCGAACTCCTAAATAAATAAAGCACTGCAATTTTCAATTGTAAAAAATTGACAACAAATGTCGATTTCTGTGCAGCGAATAAAAGGCAGCAACCGAAAAACGTTTTCGTATATCAATGCTTACACTTGACGTGCTGAAGGATCGTTTATATTTATCAGTAATTTCGCCATCCTTCACATCGGCCGATCTGTTTGGGCCAGAATTGACAAGGTACGCCTGCAATACAAAAAACAAATAAATTCAGTTAATTCGATATCTGGCTTAGCAGGGACTTTACACGTTCCTTCTACCTTGCACCCATGAAATATTATTTAATGTATTTAAACGGGGGTTTATTAAATATGAAATCCTGTAAATGTTTACTTTAATTGTCACTACAGAACAAACGTTGGCAATGTTTGCTTTCGCAAATAACGCATTTTGGGACTGCCATATTAGATTTATTTATCAAATAGTAACAACTTTTTTTTAACGATTCTTTTTTTTTAACAGCATCACAAAATAGGGTGGATCTACCAGCATCACTTAATCATGCCTATCGAAAAACGTGAATATTTCAAAACTGTGTATACAAAAGTCAATTACTGACTGTGGCTCGGCGGTCCCGGGTTCGCTTCCCGGCGCGGACTCTAAAAAAAATTTCGATCCCGGGATACTGGTCGTGCCCCTCGCATAGTGCCTATGCACCATGAGAGGGGTACGTAACGCCTGTAGTCCTCAAAAAGGGCGGTCAAACATATTTGAACTGTTTTATTTTCTTTGTTTATGCTTTAGCATCGAAAGAACAACGCCCAAGAACGTACAACGAAATTCAGACAAAATTCAGGTGGGGCCCATTTCAGCTGAATT
>JAQGBY010008079.1:0-11068 GCA_034698785.1 Mycogona germanica
CGGCGTCCAATGACCAAGCACCCCCCTAACCTCCCCCAATTTAATAAGGTCCTCTTCCTCCTATATAGCACAACCCCCCCCCCCCTAATCCCCTACACAACTATAACCTTGTCGGTTCTTTTTTGGTCGTCATTGAACGAGGGTGGTAACCAGTTAGTTCTCAGTTCCCCCTGTAAATTCGAAGTTGCATCCGGTTATTTGAAAGAAAATACTGTTGGATCAAACCATTCCTGACCCCCCCCCCTCTCCATCCTCATCCACCACAGAACCCAATTCGCCCCACTGATTTAACTATTTATAATTTATGTGTGTCAAGCGCGATGCCAACCCCCCGCATCTGCTTTCCGCCCTTGAAACGCTAGACGCGCTTCTTGCCCTCCCAACCTTCAACCCCAACCCCCGACCCCCCCTAACACCACCAGTTTTCGTCGCTCTTGGAACCGATAAAACTAAAATAAACAAAAAGTGTGGCGGACGCGCGGTGAGGAATTATTAGATGTGTCGGTCGTTTCCGACACACGGACGCCATTTTTACGAGCGGGACTTCTAGAACCCCAACGCTGCAGGGGAGGAGGAATAATAATTAACCCAGAATTTCGGGAACACGTTGGATCGATTTGTCCCTGCCAAATACTTCTTGGAAACTTCTGGACAGATTTTCCTTATTGCCTCGCCATTGGACAACACGTCTTTTTGAACTGATCTTACGCTTCTTCTACTGTACATTAAAATGTCATTTTTTGTTTGGACCGAACCGGTAAATGAAAGGTTAGATTTCAATTTTATCAAATTTCATTCTCCAAACTAGATATTTCAATGTTTCCTAGTGTATATACCCCAGAGACCGTTTTGCAGAATTTTTTTTTTAATTTGGTGAGCTCACAAACAATTAAATCCGATAAGAAATGTTTCGTACGGTCGTGATTGATCGTGGTCGAGTGAGGGTGCGTTAGCTCATCTTCCCGCCCACAACCCGAAAATTATTTACTTCGCCCCCTCTCCCCTGCGAAGACGAAAAAAGCTTTTTTGACCGTATTTACGAGTTTACCCCCTCCTCCCCAGTGACCCCCCAACCACCACCAAGTCACCGAATCCTCAATCAATATCGAGGCGAACGCCTAACATTGTTTACCCCCAATCTCTGTTTACATTCAACTCGCCAACGCGCAACTCCCACACCCCGTACGATAGCGCCACCGCCGCGCCTGGCGGACAAACCGCGAACTGGCGAAACCCCCATCAACTCCTCTCCTCCACACGCCAGAGCCGCCATATTGGATCCCAAAAAACACGAACAAAAAAGAAAAAAGAACACCACGAAACAATCTCACAACGACTACGTGGGGGGAGACAAAAATCACCGAACATACAAAGAAAACCCTTCCAAATAATAAGAGCACAGTTTTGATTTTTTTTAGAACTCTTACTAAAAACAACCAACAAAAAATGCTTTCTATTCGGGTAACGTTTTCGTAACAAAAGCCGCGGTGAGTCACTAGAAAATTAACGGCTGTCCAACTGAATGGAAGAGAAGGCCGGGCACAACAGGGCTTAGGTCATAGCTCGTTAGAGTTAAACAGGGATAACTTAATAAATAATTTGGGGAAGATGGTGGGGTGGTTGGTCCAGTTTTAGAAGTTTCACGCAACACGGGTTTGATCAACTTACCGCCGTTGGATGTCTGGATGGTGTCGGATACATTTTTGGTGGTGGTGGTGACGATTTATAATAATTCCGATCTGGAGGGATGTTCAGGGGGTCTAGGGGGTGACGAAAATATCAATTTGTTTTTCTCCGGGGCGTGACTGAACGATTCTCACGCAATCGTGTTGTCCACCTCTTTTCCGGTACACCGAGACACAAGAGATCCGCGCACAAGAAGGCCGAACTCCGACGACGCCTTTTTATTCTTCCGGAGAGTTAGGGGTTCGAACTCCCGTCTGCCGCGAAAGCGATAAATCCGATCTTCAGTTGAGATTCACCTGGATTCCAGGAGGTAATTTCTGGATAAATCAGACGCAACAACGGCGGTCCGGGGTAACTGGACCCGTCATGATGGTGGCGGCGATGGCCACCGAAATAAGACGATGAGACTCTCTTTCTAGCTCTCTCTCTCCGAAAACAAAAACAAAAACTGGCGTCCAAAATTAATTCATATCCTTCGAATCCAACACGACACAACACCGGATCTTGTAAAATCCCCCGGATTTAATTAAGAGGATCTGAACACACGCGATGAAAACACGCACGAGTAAATTCCACGGCGATCGAAAAGTGCGCAAAAAATCGGTTTCCACGCGGCCGGACGATAGCTCGGCGTCGGCACGATAATCTCGTCTCTTCACCGCACTCTCTTTATCACACGAGGGGAGTGACGACGGGAGAAAACTCGCTCCTTTTCAGCCGGCGACGGAACGAGATGCGACCGACAACGGCATTGCTCACCGAAAAACCAAACAACGTAATCGGACTAATCGTGCGCTCTCCCGCGCTCGCTGCTGCTGCTGTTCCGAAAAACCGATCGACGGCGCGCTGCAGCGGTGCAATGAACGAGATTGGTGGCTGGTGTGGCTCCGCCCATCAGGCAAGATGGCGGCCGGTTTGGTACACGCCCCGCGAGTGACTTGCCAAGTAGGCGGAGCCTCGCTCTTTCCCTTTTCCCTTCCTTTCCTTCACTGAAAGCCCGTTATCGAGACAATGGTGAGGAGGAGGGGAGGAAGGGAGGATTCAGCAAGAGAGAGAGAGAGCGTTCGTTCGTTCAGAGTTTGCACAAAAATAGGGCGATAATTACGGCTCGTTCCCCCCACGCTCGTCCTCCCCTCCCCCCACTCTTCACTAGATTTCCCTCGCTCCCCCCTACTTGCTGCTCCCCTAGATTTTCCTCTCTCTCTCCCTCATCCTCATCCTCATCCTCACCGCCACCTCTCTCTCTTTGCCGAGCGCGGGCGAGCACTAGAGCGTGTAGTGTTGACGTATTATTCGCTTCACAAAAAGTCTTGCAAACATGGACAGTGTGTTTGCTTTTCACCCGTAGGGCAAGTTTGCATGGCGCCTTCCACGATGTCGGGCACAATTGGTTTAATTCGCTCGGCTCGGCTCGGCCCGAGCGCTCTCTCGCTCTCTCTCCACGTTTAGCGGCTAGATGCGTGATGCGCTAAAAATTTCACCCTCTAGCTCTCTAGATCCTTTGTTCTCGCTTGGCGGCGGTGGCGGCTCTCGCAACTTCTCTCTAACGGGGGACGACTACTACTCCTTTTTCTTTATTGTTGTGTGTCGGGGGGGTGAGGGGGCAGTTGGCGAACTGAAAAGGGGTGGGTGAGATTCTGGTGAGATTTCTCACGTCACTAGTCGGCCGTGCGTGGTCGGAATATTCATGTAAAGTTGTGTGTGTGTGTGCTGAACAGACATCGTGACCCAAGTACACGATGGAAGAAAGAAGATCCACTCTCACCCCTCAACCCTCATACAGCTCACTGCCGCCACTTAGAACCGGAATTTAAGGTTTTTTCCACCTATACTTATCGCTCTGGGAATTAGTTAGCCAAATTTCGGGGGCACCCTGATGGGGGTATACTCGTATTTTGGGGTCGAGGAAAATTTGAAGAATGTGGTAGGTTTTTACAAAAAAATAGTTTAACCTGTGAACTGGATATGGTTTTCCTGAAGAAAATAGGGATCGACTAAACTCTTGACAGTGGGGTGCTGGCTTCACAATCGATACTATCGATAGTTTCAACTTATCGTGTTTGGCAAATTTTATTAAGTTTTAAGAGATTTAAAAATTTTTTCTTCTCTTTTTTGGCAACTTAATTGGTTTAGCTTTTTATTGGAAATCAATTTGGGATTTAGCATAGGTTTTCGCACCTAAAATAACTAAAGAAAATGTCTGGAAGAATTTGAGGTATGTAAGCAAGCTATCATTTATTTTTATTTTTTTAATTTTTAATTCAGTTGTCAATTAGGACTTGTATACAACTTACGAATCCGGTTCCTAACTGTCCGTCAAACTCCGCCTCTTTCATTTAAACTCATGAGTGTGTGTTGAAGGGAGGGGGGAGTTCGGGAGCGAACGAGAGAGAGAGGATACTTTGAAGAGACGGGATCCCACCCTGTCGTCGGCTAAGCGATCCCAGTAACCGATCTAGAATTCCTTTTCTGAAGAAAGAAGGGGGGAAAAAAGGAAACAAAATAACATTAACGTGAACTTAAAAAGCAATTACCCGTCCGCGATTACGTTTCACCTCCCATCACGCTTGACCATCGATCGACTAAATTCGTGACTAATCTGATTGTCCGATCAACAGTGGCCGCGTTCAACGAGCCGTATGAAGTTTGCCGATGTTCATGCGGTGTCAGATGATCCCACTCACCGTCATCTTATTTTTTTAACTACACTCTACCCAACCAATTTCTATTCTTTCGTCTAAAATTTCATCATCGTTGATCAATTATTTCCTCGTCATAAACGTTTTTGCATAACCTAACGTGAACTCACTCGTTCTCAGTTTCCCTACTTTTGAAACACCCCTCCACCCCTCTCACATTTCCGTTTACATTTATTTGAGTTAAAATTCTGAAATTGGGGGGGAGGAATTCAACACCATTGTCTTAAGAGATAAGTCGTTTTATTTTCTCGAATTGAGGGGAAAGAAATATTTAGTTTCGCTTACCTATCCAACTTGTGCTGCCGTCTGTCGGCGCTATAAAAAAGCTTTTGTCACATTCTGTCACATGTTTTTGTCACATTTTATTTCGATGCCCAGATTACATTTCCAATTGAGAATAGATTATACTAAAATTCTTTCAATACGTTTTCGGGTACCACCAGTTTCATGTGTAAAGATTGCATTTTTGTACTTCACTAGAAAATTGGAAGATAAAAATCGAAAATCTGCCTTTCACTCTTTAACAGCTTCCATTATATTTCAGTTGATTCAGAACAGAATTTAATATACGTAAATCTGTTTTCCAAATAGATACTACTTACTGGAAGCGAGATCTGTCAGCAATTGCGGAGAAGGGAAAAAAAACAACATCTCGTTATTCCCCAAACACTTTGAGGTTTTGTGCGAGCGAAACCTCCTCCTCCACCCCCTCAACACCCCATTATTATGATTATATGTGTGTGGAGGGGGAAGGGGAAGGGTTTGCGTAGTCTATCGCATTAATCGGGGCTGGCGTTATCTGAAGGCACGAAAAGAGATTGTTTAGTCTTTTTAGTGGCATCCTCACACGCCGTTCTCTAATTTTTCATTCGCCAATTTAATTTTCTTTCTATTAACCCGCGCGATGCCATGCCTTTTAAAACTCGGTAATTATCAACGTCGTTCGTTAATTCTTCCGCGCGCCTTCACCCCCATGTGCGGCAAGAGGGGGACGAGGCGGGGGTGGGGGTTGATAGAGTGAGAGAGAGAGAGACTGGGGGGGGGGTTTGATTCTCGTCTTTTTCCAAAAAATGCTGGCATTTTCCCCTCCGACACGGAACGCGTGGAACGAGACGAGGAACCCTCTATCCAGTGAGAGAGAGAGAGAGAGAGTAACGTCATCTCTCGGCGTCATCTCATTTGCAAATCGAGCTATAAAGAGCAAATTAAGTGGTGATCGATTGGGAGAACGCGAGCACTCTAATGTGGGTAATTAAGCATCCACGAGAATCGGGTGTCGGCGCGCCCGGGCGCCCCGGCGCGGGGGATGGAGGCGTTTTGGGAGACGCTCGGTGTAAATAATGAAATATGCCGCCCGCATTCATGCATGTGTACTAGCTCTGATCGCTCGTTCTCTTTTGTGTTCGGATTATACTGTACCTAGGCGCAATTGCAACCGCCGCCGCCAACCTACGAGTAGATTTCGGATCCATCTTGGATTCTGTTCCATCGTTGACAACGAGGTGGGGAGTGTGCAATGAAAAGAACCGCGGAGTTATTTTTATTCAGTTTTAATTCCATGATTCTTTTATAGTTCCATTTTTTCTTCAACAGCCGTCAATTTGTTTCGCGAGTTTTCGACATGTTTATTAGATATATATGGGGAAGTTATATTATTTTTTTGCAGATGACCAACCAACAAGCGTCTTCGAGACGAAGCACTCTGTGATGTTTTTGTTCGTTAAATTCATATCTCATGAACTCAACAGCATAATAAACCTGAAATAAATTGTGTTGACTTTCGAATTTTCGGCACTGCATCCATCGGAGTTCGTGAGGAAATGCCCACTTTGTTTTATAGTTTTAGACGACCAATTGACTTGATCCACTACTCTTTGATCCGTTTTGTTTTAGTTTTGTGATGAATAATTTTACAGAAATATTTTTAAAAAATATTCACCAGATGTGTTGTCAAAAAACAAGCACATTTATCAACAATTTTAACTACGACATATTTTTAAAGAAACACATGAGCATGTACTCTTGTGTATCCCACTATAATTTTTTTAATTTTTCACTTTAATGTTTAATTATGTAAACTACAAGTGCTGTAGTGGTTGCACTGGGTATATTACACCTCTGCTTTGTTATTGCTTCTAACAAATCGGTGTTTTTTTAATTTGATTCGAGTATTTGATTTGAGTAAAATATCGTTACGCATAGTTTCTACAATATAAAATTTAATCTCGCAATGCTAGAGACCAATTATGTAAACGTTTAAAGTTTTCTTTTTAGATAAAACCAACTCTGTTCAATTTGAGTTATACAGAGTACATGCACACACTGTACACAGTAGAACAGTTGCTTGCAAGAAAATTGCAGGGTTTGTTATTCTACTTCTTTTTCACGAAGAGTGGTGAAATCTCTGCGTTTACAAATAAATACAGCAGTTGTGCATGTTCATCGCTGGAAGCGTTTTACGAGTGTTTGGGCCAATAATAGAGAATTGGCTAGACGAATAAATTGTATGAAACTGCAAAAAAATATTTGCATGCGAGCGTGAATGCCATATCTACAAAACATTATAAAAATATACATTCGTATATTGTAAATTTAGTCTTGGCACTCGAACTCGGTGCAGCGTTTTGCAGGGGTCGTCTGGTGCCGATTCAGAAACCAAAAATTTCAATAATGATCCGCCAACTTTTATTCCAGACTCTTGTTTCCCTGCTGCTCTTATTTATCTGTCACTATTTCAAATGAATACCGTCATGATGGATAGATAAATTTATCGGTGGCGCACCGACGCTAACAAATTGACACGATGTCTGGTCGGAAAACGAAAAGAAAATTCTTTCCTTTCACAAAACAAAAGAGACAACGCAATGACGTTTGAGGGGTTTGGGCGACTTCTGGCAATCCGGGTGGAAGGGGGTGGAGGATGATAATGACGAAGCACCAATCAAATTGAGATTCCTTTGCGAAGAGCCAAAAAAACGTCAGCATCAAATCAAATCGCGATAATCACTAATGTACCAATCAAACAGGTTTCCTAACTAATTTTTAAATGAGCATACCGAGTACATGGAATTCATGGAAAATTTGTTTATTTGTGCATTAAACACTGAGCTACGACAAGGACTAATAAAAATTGTTGTCACTTTGTTTCAACCCATTTTCTCTAACATTCTCGCAGGCGCGATGACCGAATTTGCTTCCTTAAAGTTTAATTAAAGTTGGAGGAAATTCTTCGAACTAAGTTCATTTTTTAAAAAATGAGCTTCCGAAATTTAATGCACCTCCCTCGTGTAAACAGATTACATTTTATAGACATCGCTGTGAGCGTACAATTTCTAGTTGCAAATATGAGCGAGCCGGAAAAACTGAGCAGATCTATCATGAATAATATTGCAAAGTCTATGAATTTTAATGCTACAAGTTCTGTATGGGGATGTGGAGGGGAAGTGGGACTAGGGGTGGGGGTTGGGGGCTGCTGCGTGTTTCTTTCGAAAACAATGGGCGGGATAAGTACAAACGTATGTCATCATTTTTGACGCCAGCGGCAAATGAATGGTGGACGACAGATGCGGCGCAGACAAACTTAACGGGAGACGGAATATGTTTAGCCTAAAAATTGCCAGCAGATAAAATGTGCATCTCATTTGAAATGCATTAGCATATAACAAAAGACAGGATATTACTACATGTGCGGTAACGAAAAACTGCAAATTTAAATGTAGTTGTCATGGAAACAGTCTGACAATAGAATAAAATCACAATTTGAAGAGGATCGAAAATGCAACGATGTATAAGTAATAAACAGCAATTTTTTTTAATGAAGTTCCAGCTTTTATTCACCTCAAGAAACCTGAGCAACTTTACTTAAATAAAATTACTCAATTCCAGAACTGAAATCTGTGGAATTTGATGGTAATTAGAATCGCGTAAAGAGAAATTAACTTCCGGTTGGAGCAAGAGCTAGTCGCGAAAGCATAATTTTTTGCACATTTTGGCCTTAAATTAAATTCCCACTGGATCTTTCAGCCCCAATTACGTCACAACAATGGTATTATTGTTCACTGCATGCAACGAATAAATATTAAAATCGCATTTTAATATTTCGACACAAATTACGAGGAGTCAGACAGCTCGCAATTTTCTCAATTACAATATTTATATGTACGTAGCACTCGGTATACAGATCACATCATTTACACAGTACATGTACATTTATAATTTAACTTTTGCGGTGAATATTTACAAGGTGTCAAAATATTGCACAGCATCAATCTAATTGAAGCACGAAACTGGGGCCCGTAGGACAGCCCTGGTGCGCGCAATAGCCAAACAGATTGACCACAATCGCAATAAAAATAGCGAAAGACAAACACACATAAGCAATGGTTCACGCATTTTTAGCACTCGCTGTATAACAATTTTAAACTTTCGCATTCAAAGCTACAATTAAAAAAGAAATTGTCTAGATACGTGATAGTACGAGTAATTAAGTGGTCAACAATGTCTGATTGCACGACAAGTCTTTCGGCAATAATATCTTCGACGAACAATTTTGGACAACTAATAATTTCACAGGCCCTCAATTAACTTCTACACCATTGTCAGTTTGAAACCGTCAAACCAAATTGAATATATACATGTGCATCGCGTGTAAACATGTCATTTAACTTGACCAGGTGCCAAATTGAGTCTGGAGTCCATGCATAATGCAAGCAAAATTAGTGTGAAAAAGAATGATCAATATGAGCCGGATTTTTAAATACTTTTAAAAAGCCAAATAATCAGCTAAAAATGTACTCCTAATAGCTCCCAAGAAAGCTTGTAATATTCGAATTGGCAGCAAAAAAGTCAGCCCTCTCAAATTTACAATGAAAAGAAAATCTACTGAACTCGATAAATTATGATTTCGGATTGAAACTAATATTTTAAACTTTCCAACGCCGAAATATGTTTTTGGGGTTTAATTTAAATTTGGCTAAATGATGCGAAATATATTTCTACGAGCCCCGTAAGCCCGAAAACGAAACAAAAAACAACATAAAAATCCGGTACGGATAACTAAAGTAACTATAAAATATGCTCAATACGTCTTAAGAGCTATTATTCATATTCCATTCGGTGACAATTTCCCGGATGAGGCCCTGTCTCCCGCCTCCTTGCCACTTACTCGTATATCAATGTCGAAATTTCAAAAATTGAAACAATTACACGAACGTCGAAGAGTAAAGGTGTAACAAATGTAATCCGGCTTAACGCCGAGCTCATATGAAAAATTAAGGTGCAGTGTTCAACATATTAAAGTAGTGTTATTAATAATAAAATAGTTGCATTTACTATTATTTATTTTGAAGCCGACGTCTAACGCCATTGCATTAGTACCCTGCAACTTCAATTACATCTGTTACACATGTACAGTGTATATATACAACTATATTGATTTATATTTACAGAGACACGAGGTATTTAAAGTAAGCTCACACAAACTGCTAAAAGACGAAACCATAAATTATTTCAGTGCCATAAACGTCTTTTTTAAACTGTTTTTAATTTTAAGCACATTTTTGGCAAGAAATTCGCTTCAATTTTAGATTTCGTTTTTAACAGTGCGGACAAAGTTCAACCAAAAAGAGTGGTTAGAAAGAAAAATTGCAGGTAAAAAATACGTTAAATACGAATCGACGGTCAACATTTAATCCTGTCTTGCACCAAGATAACCAACTGAATTAAAAAGACGGGCAGATTAAAGAAATTGGGCAGTCCATTTCTAGTACGTCTTAGCGGTGGCACTGAATAACTTGGTATCGGAGGTAGAGCTGCGAAGCACACGCCACCTTTCGGCTGATGAGGCAAGTAAGTTCACACGCAGGTGTAAACACCTTAACCAGGTGAATAAAAGTTTGTCCCGTTTAGACAGACGTCACGACGAGCACATTGTCACTTCCTGTTACTGTAAACTGTTGGGCCGCACAGGATTACCGTCTGTTTTGTCGCATCAGGCGCATTCAATGTTGTCCGCACCAACATTATCTTCATGTCGCATCCTCACGGCACATTGTCCGCATCACACATCCGCAGTGTATATCCGAAACATTCGAGTCTGAACGCGAAACCGGTAAGCCACTAATCGTATCAGTAGATTATTTTAACACTCGACCGAGATTCGAACCGCGCCTCCAACAGACTGCAATCAGCTAATTTTATTTAAAAGTTAATTAATTTCCATCCGACAGAAATTCGAACCGAGAACTCCGAACACAATTACGATCGACGCCTTTATCCCCACGACCGGTCACTCTCGCTCTGGGCGATTCTGAATCAGCTGTTCAGATCGCCAGATGATCCGCACAGTGAATCAGCACACGAGTCTCAGTAGATGACCTCGTAGACGGTGGCCTTTTTGTCGCCGGAACCGGTCACAATGTACTTGTCGTCGGCGGAAATGTCGCAGCTTAGAACTGACGAAGATTCTTTGGACTACAAGTCGATCGAGAGGGAAGCAAGAGGACGAATCGATATAAGAGTAAGACTCGAACCTCGTGCCGAATAGAGACTTGATTGTCAAAGGAGAATCTTGTTAATAAATAAATAAATAGTTTTCTTACCTGAAAGATGCTGGCACCGTATGGCGTCCGCCACGCGTTCAATAGATTATCCTTGCCAGTGCTGACAAACCACTTGCCACAATA
>JAQGBY010008080.1:0-11067 GCA_034698785.1 Mycogona germanica
TTGTTAGTCCTTTCTTTCCATTGTCCGTCGTCCAATGCTAAACCCGAATCCCCCGAGAAAATCGGCGGGCTTTGGACACGCGAAGACGGTAGTCAACTTGCCATCCTTAATTTTTTCTCCGGCTTCGAAATGATTTGCCAGAATGGTCCGCTTAACTCAGTATTAACCGGATATGACGTTTTACATTTGATTTGACAATGACCTGTGGATTTGGTCGGGTTGCGGAGGACGGCATTAACCATGATGTCGTCTGACATGTATGGTGACATTAAAGTGTCGAATCACCAAGATGGGTGCAGGAGCTCCTGTAGTGCACTTCATGCCAGTGATCATATCTATGAATTGATTATTGGTGGCTGTAGGGTCAGTTGTTTTGGTTGGATCATAAACTTAAGACCCGAAAGTCATTGTCATGGAGTTGATGTTAAAAAGAAATTGAAACGGCACAGGGAGATTTGAAGCATGAGAACTTGTAATGTTAACATCGGTTTTCATTTCATGCATCATTTAATTATTGTAGCTGCACATGGCAACGTTATTTCGGTTAACTAAGCAAAACATTTTTCATTTTTATTTTATAATCCTATCGACACAAGCATCTTAATTTGAGTTTTAAAGTGCGCATGCAGTGCATAACTCCGCGTATACTAATGCAACGCTACTGAAGCTTGAGGTGTCACCTGTAGTTGACTTTAGTGAAACATAAACGCCCAGCATTCATTCATTCTTCCTCAACAAATATGACTACACTGACACTCCCTTGAGTACCAATAGTTAACAATCTGGTCAAGGGTTGTTCATCCCTGTTTAACCATTTACTATTTAAAAAATGAAATGTTCGAAAAGGTTCACCACTAGATACCTCTATTTGCTGTTTAAGTGATCGTGAAGTCTGATTTGCTCTAAACCGTTACCAAACATTTTGATAAGAGTGAACTGTTCCGTTTGAAAAAACCTACCAGATTTGACTGCAACATGATAAATTAGTTGTACAGAACGAGTTGCCGCTTATCCTGATTCTATTGAGTTACCGACTTTGAAATAAGAATAGATTTCGAGGAACATTGCATTCCACGTTTGTTCCTCTTTTTCGAGTTGAAAAATCAAGACACCTGACCGTCAAGCCCAATCATTGTGTGTAGAATCTGGTGGATAGTGCTCGCTGAAACTCTTCCTCGATTAACCACTTTCTTTGCGGAAGTCTTCGTTTCCGAGCTTTTATAATTGCCCGCAAAAATATGTCATGGTATGCTGTCTATCGCGTCCAGCAAAACAAGTTGGATTATTCGGAAAATGTAGGATTTTTTTGTGGGTGTGGAATGCACACGCACATTTCTCAAGACTGAAAAACGCCATGCAAACCACTTGACTTCAATGCTCATCTGTGATGGCATGCTTTTTCCGTATAGAACCACGTTGCAGGCGTTCCAAGAAACCAACCACCCAACGCCATCTACGGAGCAACTGATGAAACACTTTTTTTTAGATAAAACTTCGCCACACTGTAGACGTTCTCGGTCGTCATCTTATACCTCGTTGGTCTTAAGCTATTTGTTAAGGTAGTCCACCAGTGTTTCCTCCCTAAAGCCGCCCTGAGGAGGCGACCTGGTAATTTTACCTAACCTAAGCCTAGACCTAGGTAGGAATAATATAATAAAATAATCATAATAAATTCATAATGAAATAGGGGTTGTCTCCGGAATCTTTAACGTGTACCTGAAATCGTACAGGCACGGATATGTTTTTCCCCATTCCGAAAGAAGGCGTGCGAAGGAATTTATCTCGCCAGAAAATTCCAAAGGTCTCTGTCGGGAATCGAACTCCCGATCGGGAATAGCGGTTCGACACGCTAACCACTATTCTACAGCAGCAGCCCACCACGATTTGCCCATTGGCACATGAGTATACGCTCGCCTCCATCCCTCGATATCCCGCATTCACTTCTCCTTCTGCCCTGAGCTTCTTCTCCGCCATCCTCCTCTACCCTATCCCTGTTTTGCCCGGGGCCGAGTTGGGCAACAAAAGGAAATTCCAGTTCGTTTTGTGACACCAGCTACAATGAAACTTAACCTTCCAAATATTTCGCATACTTTTCAGCGCCCCCCTTCTCCCTCCTCCTCCTCCTCCTCACCAACATTGCCCTCTAACCATGCTCCCAGTTTCTCTTCGGTTTTCCCCAATCGTGGAAAAAATGAATCCCCCCCTATACGGTGCTGGGGTGGTTCCCTGGAAATTAGGGATCGCTTTCGGGGAATGAAAATTGGCAGGAATTCCGGAAATGGTTGTGACTTATCTGGGATGGTGCTCCTTACTGTTTGATTGCCGGTACGGGTAATTTTAATGGAATTTGCGTAACGGTGAAAGTTAGTCATTAGATGCAGACATATTCCAACTGAAGATTTTATAGGCCAGGCATAATCTCATGTCGGGATGATCGAGCTCGAGTCACGAAAAAATATGAATCACCGCATTACATTGCTGATCCTACAATTTCGTCGAAACATTCAGCTTTGCATTCCCAGTGTGTCTGAAACCCGAGCAGGAAGGAAAATGGGAAATCTTACAAGTTGTAGTTCGTTTAACGGGTAATCTCGATCGCCGGATCCCGTCCATTCCCTATACGAAAAATATTACCCAATGCACTCGTAATTTGGTATCCTGTGATTTTTCTTTGAGTCATGTAGGTGCGAGAGAGAGGTTTGGAGTGACACCATAATATATGGATGGTTTTTGGTGTCCTATCTTTAATCGTTCATTTTTTTTTTTTTTTGACTTTGCAGTGAGGGAGGTTTTCTGGTGCCTCAGCGCGAACCAACCGCCTTCGCTCCATCCCTGCAAACCAGGATCGGGTACGTGGACGACGAGGATCCAATCTCGGAGTCCTACGATCTACCTGGCTACACCGAGCTGCTTGTGGTAAGTGACAGATCCCGTAAACTACCATTTTCACTACAGGTTGTTGGAGAGCGACTGGACCATCGTCAAGAAAAAGTCAATCATGCCGAAATGTTTCGACTAAATCCATTCAAACTTTCGGTGCGGCGCTGATGTCGTCTAAGGCGGTCTAAAGGGAGTCTAAAGCGGTGTTTACGCTATCGATCGGTTCCACGTTTGTCACCATGAAATTGTCATTTTGCTTGGGTGCGACACGCACAGGCGATGAAAGATTTTTCTTGGACTATCATCAGCACGCTGGAGATTTTTAAACCGAACGCGTAAGTGTTTGATCGGCATTCGTGTTCCTGTGGCATTTTCTTATTTCCTGGAACGTGCGATGATCGATAATGTAAAACGTCGCTGGAGGCGATGCTGTTGCAATATCGATAATCAAATTAATGATCGTTCGAACCAGCGACTGCTCCCATGGCAGCACAGACAATCGCTTCTGGTCCTGCGCACTCGAGGCCGCGTTTGCTGTTTGATTTTCGCGCTGGTGATCAGTTGTTACGAGTCTACCTCACTAGATGGCGTGTCGGTCAGCCGAATTGGAAGATGATTGGTTTCCCGCTATTATCTGAATTTTGAATGCGGATTGAGGACTATTCCTAAAGACGCAACAGAATTTCTAGGGATATTACGAACCGGATTATCCTTAGTTGAATAATATTCGATTGTTGGATTCATTTTAAGAAGACACTCCACACTTCTGGAATATTTCTTGGTTCCAACACATTTTTTTTATGAGGAAGATTTTGTCAGAACGTCTGTGATTTAATCGAGAACATGACCGGTGTTCAAGTCCCGGTCTGTTAGAAACTCTGTATTTTTCGCAATTACCAGTTCAATTTGTAATAATAGTAAAATATTATTTATCAGACGAGTTCGTCACTCGTGTTCGTCTCTATCGTTCGGTCTATCGTTCGGTCTGCCCCGAAGTTCATGTTCTCGATTAATTTTTTTTGTTAGGAAAATACAATAGAATAAACAATTAAATACTGAAACAGGAATGTTTCGCGCCAAAGTTATTTTAAAAATATTTTTAAATATCTTGGGTTACGTTTTCTTATCCTTAGTCAAAGTCGAAGTACTCTTTTATCAATTTCGCCTAAAAACAAAAGGATACTTCCAGTCTCAACGCTTAAATTCCTTGACGATATCGTATGAAGATATTTACTTTGAATCAATATTGAAATTAACAAGTTCCAATTTAAGCGTTTGGTAATGCTAATCTAACAGTGGAAACTTGCTATATTCAATGTATGCTACGGAAGTCCACCAGTATTACCGCCCTAAGCCCTCCCAGGAGGTCACCTAGAGAGATTTTAGGGTGGCTAGGCTAGTCATTGCTTCCCTCGTAGGAATATTTAACGTGTACCTGAATCAGTGGAACTCCGAACTTTCTTAATCCAATGATTCCCCGCAATTACGGTAATACCCTTGCATTCCCCCCCCCCTTCCATAGCCCAGTACGAATTATTCTAACAATTCAATTTGTTGAAACTGAAACAGAAAAAAATGCTTATACGCTTGCTCAGACATCGCGTATCACGTTACGCCGTTCGACTAAAGCCGTTCACCGTACACTTGTCGTGTGCACTGTTTCGTGTCGAGGACCTTTTTCGACAATTATGAGTTGTCGCCACGGCCATCCATCCTTCGGCGTCTGTTGCCAAGATAAGCGGGATATATTTTTTTTCCGTTCTCTCTCTTTAAAACACACGCGACTATTCAAATTAATGCCGTTGTCGTGTATAGGTACGGGTACAGGTAGTGTGAGGTACCTACCCCTAATGTGTGGGAGCGTCGGAGGGGAAACCTAGTTGCGACACGTGTTTCCCTCGACTCGACGTGTCGTGTATTTATTCACTTAACGCCTGAGCGCCACCTCGAATTTCATTTCCTGTCGCCCGTAGGCAGAACCATCACGCACGCATGCCTCTTTTCCAAATTTGTGACATTTCTTATTTTTGAAGACGTCGTCATCAACGTTGTTTCAAACGGGGCCAGTCATCAATGATGAAATGGCGCCACCTGGTGTTGAAGCGCGGTATTTTAGTCATCTATGTATGCAGCACCGTTTGTTTTATTATCCGTCGTTCGCTTAGATTTGTAGCATCGCAAATTTGTAGATTGTCTCAATTTATTTAAGTTTCTTACGTTGTTGCGTTAATGAGAAATGAGTTTAATAAACAAAAATACGGAGCGTTTCAATGGGGATCGTAAAAATTTGGCGGGGGCGTTTAGAAACCGTTGCAAAGTAAATGTGGCCACTTTGGCGCGTTACGGTGCACGCTATATGGCAACCAGTATGTTTACAATTACTTTTCGACCGTCGATGGATTGAGGAGAGCAGCGACTTTGCGATGTGCGGCCATTTTTACTTCTCTCTCTCTCTCTCTCTCTCGTCACGTCAAGATTAGCCGATAAAAATTGCTGTCGTCGGTCGACCGTCGCTGGAAATTCCAATATCGGCGCTGTTGACAGCAACTCGCGTTCATGTAATTGTTGGGAGCAGGAATTTTGTTGATAATTTTTCACTAATATTTGCTGGCTCGCCCGTATATGTTACATGTACCATGTACAGAGTACATGTCTCTATCGCTCGCTGCACGCAGATGAACGATGAGGTGAGGTCAGGCGTCCTCATCGCTCTTAATTGAATACCGCTTTGCAAGAGGATTTTAAACAACACTACCAGAAAATCCCCCTTCCTCCATTTGTAGTAATTAAATTCACCTTTAGTGAATGAAAAATGGCAAAGACCAATTCTAGGAATATGACTTGAATCTGTTTGAATGCTGTCAAAGAACATATAAATTAAAATGGTTTGCTAGCAGCGCTCTCGTGTGATAATGCGGACCATGAAACATAATCTGTCCTGGGTCTGACGTTCAATATGAAGAGTGAAGAAGCCACAATCACACATTGTTGTCTATGTATATCTCCCTTTTGTTTAATGTTGATTAACTATTTGTGGCCAGACTTGAATTCGACTGACACGTTTGATTCTTTCCTACGAAACGATTGATGTCATCCTCTCTCCTCGTCTTCCTCCCAAATAGTGTACTATCTCCGTATACAAGAAGAGCGTGACAGGTTTGGGGTTTTTTTCGTAACGAGGATTGCTCATAAATATGCTAGCGTCGTGCCGAGATATAGATATAGTCGCGAACCAATTTCAGGGTTATTTGTGTCAAGTTCGCCTCGTATATCTTTCTCCGTGCTGTCAACTATTGTATTCGCCAAGGCCCTGTACTATGCATAGATGCGGGGCATTCACACAGCGATGAGCATATTTCTAAGGCGCACTTAAATTTTCATCAAAATTGGACTGGAACTTGTTTGTGTCGCGGAAGGGTTGGTAACCCTGGGATAATTCATCCGTGCACATAGTGTTTATTTGAACATAATTGAAATGCGACTATTTGGCATCGGCCGGTTAAAATAAGATTTGAGATCTTTCTAAGTACAATAATAAACAAAATGTGTTATTTTAGTTACAGTAGTACAATCTCAATTGCTAAAATTCACTGCACATGTACTGAATACTTTAGTTTCTTCTAAGATAATCTTATGGTCTTCCAGTTAAGTTACAAGTTGTTAAATGGAATATTTTTAAATATTCGTTGTGAATTTCTTTTATCGCATAACATTTGCGAAGTTCTAATAGAGAGGACACAATCATATAATTTCGGATTTAGTTCAATCATTCACTCGCATAAAAAATTATTCGGATGATGTACCATTTATTTTTCAGTTAAATACAATTGTTGATTTCCGGGCGACTCTCCTAATTTTGGAGGTGTTTTATATGCTAATTTATGGGCAAGTACAGTTATTGACGAAATCAATTAAATGTGTGTAGGCCATACTACCATGTTTTAAATAAAGAGTGCTTCTTTATTCCGCAGTCTTTCAATTTTTTTGTTCTTTCGTTGGCACTCGGAATGTTTTGTTCCTGCTTAGTCGTGTCGATTGTTTTATTCGAATCTCATTTTCCGGTTCTGCGGTCGTGCAACTAGCACATCGTGAGAACACCAAAAAAAGACAACAACGTTGAAGCAAAAATATTTATTGCAAGATGTCGTATCTCGGTTGGCCTCGCATGCTGTTGTGTATGCAGATGTGTCCCGTCTCATCGAGTTCGTGTACAGGACAGTAACAACAAATTCAGATATATTCAATTCTCGTTACAAGTTCAAGGCATCTCCGATAACCATCTTTTGTTGTTGGTGCCTCTCGACTCGCATGTCGAAGCGGAGAATCGCCAACGTGATTGGAAACGAAATACGTTTAAGACATCTTGATGAGATGGTCTCTTGTACTATAAATCCTTTCGTATGCACCCGATTAATTTTTATTGCTCGTTACCGAACACAGTAAATTGGAGCTGTCCCCTCTGTGCATCCAATTTCTTGGTTCCTTTGTGGCCTTTCGGAGGATCGGTTTGTTCTTGGGTCGTTACAGTTCGTTGGATCGATCATCTGAGATGGAACTGCCGATACTTAGATTTTTTTAACCATGTCCCATGAAGCACTTCTTGCGCTCCTAGCGGTGAATTGGGTGGGGCAGGCTTCCCTCGCCTGTCAAATGTCTTAATGGATGCAACATAGCATCGTTGGAAATCGGTGATTGGGACAAAATTCCTTCAAAATGTGCAACATAAAGTGTGTTAAGAATTGTTGAAAGCGGTATTCTCGTTTTATCTGTTTGCCGTTTCAAACAGTTACATTAAAATACCTACTGATTTCAGTATTTTGAAAAACATTTCACTTCATTAAGCTAATTCTGATTAATGTTGGATGAAAACTATCACTATCAGAAAGCACCAGTTTGCAGTATGTTGTGTTTAGAAATTTGACTAATTCAACGTTGTGAGCAATGTACGAACCCTTTCTAAATTGGTTTTGAACATCCGCGCTGTACTTACTCGCCAGGATGTGTTTCACACCGTTTTCATTCATTATCTCGAAGTACTTTGCGACCTTTTCGTCATCGGATAAATCAGACGTCGTACCGGGCTCGATCGACTTCGAAATTCCCGTGTCATGGAAACAGAACATAATGGCTCGTCGCGATTCGATTGTCGAAGCGATATGCGGGTGGTTTTTGTTCGGGCTATTGTGGCCTTATCATTATTATTGTTGCTCAAATGCAAAGTTGCGAGCATTCACATGCATACCTGCTACTTTTTTTTTTTCTCTTCTTTTTATGTGAGTGCTGTTTTCAATTCTTAATTGGCGCAGTTTCCGCGTGGTCGTCCCCCCTGTTTTGTGACTATTTCATTCGATCGAGCGCTGCCAGTTTTCATCTTTTCCTTCCTGAATCCTGTTCTCAGTTCATGTGTAGCGGGGCGTGTGATAATGGCATGGCGGTGCATCCGAATATGCTTTCGTGTTATGCGGACGGGTTTAGAGCTTAAAAATTCACCTGTTGCAGCTGAAGCCCACTGTCACATGAAGTCTTCTTCGCTTTAATCGCTTATCCTCCTGAGAAAAAAATGACAAAACTGCTTTTTTTTTATAGAGTTGTGCGTGCTGTACGAGTAGAGTACAAGCAACAATATTTGGACTTTTCTGTCTAAAAATAAATGACAAATTATTCGTGAATCCAATTGGCATTAATTAATAAATCAAATACAGAGTGCATTTCGCAATATACACATGTTTTTTTTTTTGTTTTTAATCAACTGTAGTCAACCGCACTACAGGGGCGTTATGTCCCCCTCATGGTGCTTAGGCACTGTGCGAGGGGGAACGACCAGTACCCCGGGATCGGAATTTTCGAGAGCCCGCGCCGGAAATCGAACCCGGGACCGCCGAAACCACAGTCAGTCGCTAAACCAACTGGGCTACGACGAGTCGTACAACTCGGGAGTACTTGGGAGTAAGATAGTCTCAACTATCTTTAGGTATATATATATTGCGGATCTGGAGATCTTTAGGAGGATCTCGGGAGTAAGATAGTCTAGACTATCTTTAGGATTATCTTGGGAGTAAGATAGTCTCGACTATCTTTAGGATTATCTTGGGAGTAAGATACTCTGTAGTCTGGACTATCTCCCAAAGCGGTTGTAAGACTGTTGTAAAACCAAAACGGTTGTAAGATGTTGAAGTTGAGACTATTTTACAGGTTGTATTTGTAGTCTTTTGACAGGTTGCAGTTATCGGAATGTGATGAGGAATCTTAGATAAATTAGTATACATATGTTTTTTGGACAAAGCAAGAAAAATATGTACCTCTGCTTAATTGTGTTTTTCCGGATTCTCCATGCACTTGTCCTGCCTATTTGGAGATTCAAATATGTCCTGGCATTCCTAAAATAGGTTCGTGTCTCAAGAGGACATGGAGATGCACCACCACTCTCCCTCCTCCTCCTCCCCATCCTCGCTATTCTTTTGTTCTTCCCGCTCGCCTGCGTTACTCTGCTCTCGTTCTGTGTCAGTCGCGCGTGTGGACTGATCGTGCTTCGTGCTACAGGTGTGTGTGTGTGCTTTTGACGGTGTGGCTGGTATCTGTTGATGATGGTAGTGGTAGTGATGTGCGTGCATCACCCCGGTGGAGAGCAGCTTCAGCAGTCACGAGAGCTTTTCTGTCCAGCTCGCGGCCAGACGCGCATCTAGCCACCGCGGCCCGCGCCGGTGCACGGTGGCCAATCGCGGCACACGAGCGTCTGTGGTGGTGGTGGTGGGGTTGTAATTTTTCCCCAGGTGTATCCCCCCTCCCCTCCTCTCCCCTGTCCCCGTTCGGTGCAACTTGCCCCCCCGCGACTGTTTCCGTTGATGGTTGTGGGATCAACCGACGGGTCCTTCAACCCGATGGAATCGTTGTGTTCAACAGTGTCGGTCCATTTGTATTCGATGTGGTGGCCTTAATTGTGGCGCGGACGGACAAGTCTGCGCGCACCTCAAACAACGCGGGACCTTCGTGACCGGAAGTAGTCGGATGTCGTCGACCGGAAGTGGCTATCGGTGGCCTCCCTGTAATTGTGTCGCCCGTTCAAACTCTTCGTCAATCGTTTGTCGTATTTTTTTCATCGCATTGTTTTCAATTCATTTCGTTTTTATTTTTTTTTGCAACGCTGGTGACGCGATGATTTGACGTTGGTGAACGCGCGTTCCAGTCAGTTTCGGTGCGGTTTTTTTTTTAAAAATATGTTTAATCGTGGTTTCGTTTTTTCCGATCTGTCGTCATAAATCTTTTTTTGGCCGATAACGTGGTGCTTGGTTGTGCTAGTACGGCAATTGCAGTTCCTCGTAAGATCCTCGACCTCATGGTGTGTGTTGGCAAGTCAGACGAAATCTTGCACCGATTTGGACAGCGTACAAGTGGGTGATCCACACGGTCGAACATTTAACGTGAAGCTTGTGAAGCTGTTTTTTAAAAAATTATTTCACGCGTTTTACATTACAAAATCAACACTTTTAGTGGGTTTTTGCAGCCGCACCAGAAATGCTTTGTCGATTTAGTCCCTCTTACTGCCTATATATTTTGAGTATGACCTAAATCGTAGGAGATTTTCGAGTAGTTTTGTTCTATACCCGTATCGTGGGTTCAATCCCGGTGGGCACCCTCGGAATTTTTCGGTCGGGAGAAATTCCTACGGTACGTCTTTCGAAATCGAAGAAAAATTGTGACCACCGCTCCCGTGCCTTTACGATATCAGGACACATCTATCTATATCAAATATAGGTTAGCCAAATTAACAAAAAAATACCAGGTTTACCACCAGAATTAACGCTAGAAAGCTGGTGAATCTCCTCGGCAAACATTTTCTTCTAGCTAAACATTTAAATTCCATACTTTTATTGATAGCACTCGTAATTACAAACATTTGAGATAAATATCTGATTAGATTGATATGCGGTGTGGACTTCAGAATGAAAGCAGTTAAGCTTTAAAATTAAAGTACCGTCAATTGAAACTTAAATTTGCCATAAATGGTCACACCCAGTGGTTGACTGCAGATTATCCAATTGAATTGGCAGTTACGCGCCACTTGTCGATAGTTGTGTAGTTTTTTTTTTATTTTATTTTTTTTTTAATCATCTAGTCAACCGCACTACAGGCCTTACGTCCCCTCTTGGTACTTAAGCACTATGTGAGGGGAACGACCAGTACCCCGGG
>JAQGBY010008081.1:0-11065 GCA_034698785.1 Mycogona germanica
TCTCGGTCGGGAATCGAACCCACGATCTCGGGAATAACAGCTCGACACGCTAACCATTACACCACCGAGACCCCATAGTGCATAATACCCCATTCGCCCATAGTGCATAAACTATTTAATATTTTGGCCAATATTAATGTTTCGGTTTCAAATGGTTCGTTTGTCAGGTAAACTGACCGTGAGCGCTGTTGCGACGCTTTTCGACTTCTATTAAATAGTAATTGTGGTAATTGCTCGTTGACAATGATGCCAAGTGGTCACTCCTCCCTTCAACCTCGAGTACGCCGCAGTCAGTGATATGTCATGAATAAATGCGGCGATGGACGCAATTAATTTATCAGGCGTCATCTACACGATAGGTCCTCTCTCTCTCTTTATTACACCGAAGCTGCAGGGATTCGAACGCAACAACCAAAGTCAAGTGCAAATGCGAGTCAAATTGATTTTTTTTGTTCCAATCAACTGTAGACAAACGTAGTACAGGTGTTCTGTAGCCCTCATGGTACTTAGGCAGGAGAGGCACGTCCACTACCCCGGGATCGACCGGTTATAATCTAAAGCCCGCGCCGGGAATCGAACCCGGGAACGCCGAACCACAGTCACTCGCTTAGCGACTTTGTGCTTTAGCGACAGAGTTCGGGGTTCGATTCCCTGTATTGGGCAAAAATGCCCTAATTTGGGAACGAATGCCAACACACTTGAATGCCAACACATAAAGAAAAAATTGCCTACAAAAATCTCATGAAAAAAGGAATATGATTTGTTAACTATTTAAATTTCGTCAATAACTTTAATATGCCCCATTTTTAAATGGTTGCGTTGAGACAATGGAAAAAATCGACGAGTCCGTGCTTTGATAAGAAAACACAGCTCGTTCTCGAATAGCAATCGCCCATCTCTAATGTGCTCGTGAATTTGAAACACGTGCTGGAGAGGGGTGCGTTCAACTTTCAATACCAATACACCACGTGATCTGCATTTCGGTAAAGGCCAAACGATCTTGAAGACCCATTTGCCCCAATCTGAATCACGCTCGAGCAATCTGTACACGCCAAAAATGGAAACGGGAGAGCTTCCCTGCATAGCATAGGTGCACTGTGTGATTGCCGAACTCCACTTGTCCCCACTGAAATCCATTTGAAGCGATGGACAATTGAGAATACAGATGTATTATTTTAAAAAGCGCTGATTAAATTTTAAAAAAGGGGAGGGGGAGGAGAGAGAGAGAGAACACCTGTACTAAATTGACCAGAAAAATTCTAACTCAACGAATTGTTCATAGACGCACAATTTATATATTGAAAATAGATCTTTCTATTTTTAGGTGTTTAACATAAACAGAGCGTGTATTTTTAAAAGTCACTACAAAAAATTATTCCTAGACGAAGCCCCCAAATAAACAAATTGTGCTGCATCTAATGTAAACAGCGCCAAATTAAAAGTAAATTACAAAAAGGTTGTGACGCAAGAAGTTCCATCAACTTAATTTTGGAAACATTCATAAAAATCGAAAAATACATTAATTTGGTTTCCTGAATTGCATGCCCCTCCCCCGGATTTGATTTCTGACTCCATGAGACACGTACTCTAAAAAACACATATGATTAATCACGTCCGAGCAAATTACACACTAAAACAGATATGATTAAATCAGTCAACTATAAATTCCACGGACCCCAAAAAACAACTAACACAAATTACGCCGATTACGGTACTAGATAACCGAGTCGACCTATTTCGATGAAGTTCAAGATGGTGAGCGTTTTCTTATTTTCTCTATTGCCGCACCATAAAGCCTCTAGTAGATAATGAAAAACAAACGCACCCTCTCTCGACCGCCTTTCGAATGAACGGTATAAAAACGAGATTTTTAAATGCCAATTTACATCGGTTCTTCCCGATGCCTATCGAGATGGGGGCGCGTTTCAATTACGCGCAGGCGCACCGGTTTCCATGGCACACGTAGTGTGTGGGAAAGCCAACGCGCTCCTGCTTCGAATACCTTCTAGATCGCGGACAGATTGGCAGACCGGGAACCGTCGGCAAATCCAACATGGCGCGTCACAATTCCCCTCTTCCCTCCAAAAAATTACAAGCGGCCGCCAAAATGCAATGGTCTCTCCGCAAAGCTTGCCGAGCGAACCAAACACACCGAACGATGATGCCCTACTCAGATCACTAGAACCATCTTGAACAATTTCAGAAATTTGTCTTACCGTAACCTCTTTTTTAAATCTTCTGCCACAAGCGGCAATAGAAGTGAGACACACACGATGTGATAGATTCACCAAGGATGGGCGATAACATCGCACTTATCGTTAGTATCGCTATTTTTTGTTAAGAATCGATAATTTTCGCTTTTGACGGAAGACCGTTTGCGTAGTGGTCTTACGGGTGGGAACAGGATAAAATTTAAGCCAGGCAAACCTCGTAAATGATGTGAGCAGTTATCCAAATTTGCATGGAGTTGTTCCTGTACTCAATTGTAAGACCACCGTGCAACTAGTCAGTGCTGAATGACCAGAACAGATGCATATATCTTTCGAAATGACGATGAATTGAGATTTTCTAAAATTTGGAAAAGCGCGACCCTTATTTCAGCACGTATAATTTCTGACCCTCGTAAACTGTATATTTTTTAAAGATGATTCATCGGGATTTTAATCTACGTGCAGTGGAATGTTTTTTCTACTATCGCCCATCCTTAAGATCCACTCTCCGTGTGCACGTGTGAAGCGATCCATTAGGGGGAGCTTTAAGTGATACAAATCACTCACCCAAATTATAATTTCCAGATTAATCAAGATAAAATTCATGAAATAATAAACGCTGCGAGATTTTCAAAGTCAAAGAGGTTACCCACCCAAACTACAAACAATCGTAATCTTTGCAAAGAGCAATGACGCTAAATTCTCTTTCTTCCGGACTAAATTCCATTGCACTACATTATAACGTTCGTGAGTTTCCGATGTGACGGACACATAAATAAAAACAAATTCTCAGAATTAAAGTTCAGTTCACACGGAAGCGAGGAGGTTAAATAATACTTTTTCAGCGCAGCTGTTGACTATCGGCAATTTAAATTTAAGGGAAACGAATTACGAATAAATTACAATTCTACAATTTTCCCCATCTCAAATGTCCTGCAAGGGGTGCGTTTAACTTGCCAGACCATTTGGCCACGTGATCTGCATTCCGAGAAAGCCTCTGAGATCTCGAATGCCCATTCTCCCTAATATCAAATGACATTCCAAATTTATAAAGCGCGCTCAAAAAGAATGGCGCGTAATTTGCAATGCGATAGTTACAAAACGATGTTATCGATAAATTCGATAATATCACCCATCCCTATTTGGAGCCATTACTCATTCGACGAAAAGTCCAAGATGGCCGGTCTTTTGAAAAAGGTTTGTAGAAAGTTTCGTTGGATTTTTCGTTAAACCCCCAAATTTGGCTCACCAGAAGCTGAATTTTTCTATCATTTTTCAGACAACTGGCTTGACAGGCCTCGCCGTGTCCAAAAATCCCCATCACGTGAGTATTGTTTGGCTAACTAATATTGATCCCTTCAAGGGCATCTTGAATGTACTGTTACCATGGCGGGACGCTGCTGCAGCCAAATGACGAATGCTCATATTACTGTATTTTGGTGCACTTTTCAAGTGTATAATTTAACAGCAGCTGTTTATACCTGTGTGTGATGTTTGTTTTGTTTCAGACATTGGGTGTTTTGTACAGAAAAATTCTGAGTTGTATGGAGAAAATGCCGTCCGAGTCTGTCTATCGCAAGCACACTGAAGATCTTATCTCGCAACGTTATAAACTGGTGCAAACTGTGAGTCTGCGATGAAACTTTAGATCGTCAAACAGGTTTTAGTATTTAATCGAGATTGTCGTCACCTTTTCTGGTGACCAAGCTACAGTGTTAATACTCAGAAACATAAACTTTCCTTTGCAATCAAATAAATGTTTTTTTCTTCTAGGACATGTTGAGTTGTGTCCGAGGTTGGAACTCTTTTAATTTGATAATTGTTCTATTCGGCTTTCGGTCTCTTAAAAATCTTTTTTTACCCATTTGTCAATTATATATAATAAGAAAAGATAATTATTATTTAGAGCTACTCTATTCTGTTCGTCTTTCGTTAAACATGTCTTACAAAATTTGAATTGTAACAGTTTCATTTTTTCTTGTACGTAGGAACTGGACATCAGTAAATTAGAAACAAAAATTAACGGAGAACAAGTAGAGGAATTAATTTTGCAGGTATAGTGCAAGTCCGTAACTACAATCTTGTCCAGTTTTCTGACAAACAAGTAGACATACTGTAACTGGTTTAATTCGTATTGTATTCGATTCGAAGGCCGAAAGAGAATTGATGCTGTCTCGAAAGATGCTGGAATGGAAAGCGTGGGAACCCCTGCAAAAGGAGGCGCCCAAGAACCAGTGGAAGTGGCCCATGTGAGAATTTCGATCGATTTCTCTTGTACATTTGCTTGATTAGTTTTTTGAGAAAGGCGACACTGATAATTTGTAATATATGACATCGTAGAACAATAAATGTCGAGCTATAAATGCTCAACGCCGGTTCAGAATTATTTTGGTGCTACTTCTGAGATTCTTTTCAATTTTTTTAAAATTAGAAAATAATCAAAATGCACGAATAACGATTCTTCATAAAAATTGTGTTTTTGTCAGCTGCCATGTATTGTTTTTAGATCTTGTATTTATCGATGCATACTTTTAACAAGTCTTAAACACTGGTTCCTCTTTACAGCAGTCTTGTTACATATCCATTTACGAAGAATAGGAATAACTTAAAAATTGAATTAATTATTTTACTTCAGTTAAACAGTAAAACGTCTGCCTGATTGAGTTGCATTTTATTCGCTAGTAGCGAAGGCAGTTGAACGAAAAACGAAACTCTTATAATCAGAAGGACTTAGGAATTCTAACAAACTTGTACAATTTGGCAATTTCTTTATTCGAACATCGCAGCCACCAAAAACATGGTATCTTCAATTAGAAAAACCTACACAAATTATCAACACTTGCTTCAACCACATGTCAAAATTACCATTCTTACAAAAAACGTTTCATCGCCCATCAAAATTAACAAATGGTTACGCTTACGATCCTCGTTTAATCGCGCACTCAATTAACAATCTTTGATTGGAGACTCGCCCAAAATTAATCTGGAGAGAAACATGCCCTAAAAATTTAATAAGAATTGAACGAGTCATGCCGAAATCTCTCGTCACAAAGTGAGATTTATAATCAAAAATATTCTCACAACATTCAAACTACTTCCTTCAGGTTGGTGTTGATTTTTGAAAAACTCCATCCCGAGGTTTCAAAGTTCAATTCAACTGCAAATCAATTCCGAGAAATCTCTAATATGGATTTCTTAGAAAGACAGACTCAGCTAAATTAAAAACAGAAATTCTCATAAAAAGCTCTCTAGATTTATTGCAAAAATCACAAATCACCGCACACGAATATTATCTAGATAACAGCGGAGGTGTGAAAATAACTGAAATGACGCAACAAAAATTCACACTCGAATTGTCAACGAATCGTGAGTTTGGTTGGATGTGTGAAAAATAAAATGTAAATAGATTATTTCGATCAAAAAATAACCAGTAAATTCTAAATCGTTGCCAATTACTGTTTTCCTGCAGGACATTTTAAAATTTTCATTTTCTAGTTATGTTTCCTAGTTATGTTCCTACTTTATATCTCACGCATGAAACTACATGACTCGAGGAAGAAACTGGAATTACCTCGTCAAATAGGTGAGCAAAAATACTATAAATATGGATTCTATTTTTTATACCCTATACCAACAAGTCGCTCGGCGACGTAGAACGGAGATAAATTTATTTACACGTGGCTTGTTTTTGTTTTTTCCAAGCTAATCTAAAATTGGAAAGCGGCTAAAACTATTAAAGAGCGTTAGAACGAAATTGAAAAAATGTAATTCAGATGTATCGATACATGTAGGTAAATGATCAAGATCAACTGCAAATTTGATTTAACGCTTTGATTTAAAGATTAGCTGTTACCTAAACTGTTTTTCTTCCTAGCTACTTCAACCGAAGTTAACAAATACCACTGGGAACTCATTGAGCGGATGCACACGCGCGAAACGTCTTCCATAACGACTCGTGCATTAACCTTAAACAGATCAAATAAATAAGTCAATCATTTTTACATTTTGTTGACCGCAACGTGAACAAACAAATCAAAGTTAAAAAATTCTCAAAATCTCAATCGTACCCATGGTTTTTTAAGAATATCGAAGATCAATTGTAACTTTATATCATAACTGTAATTTTAATACACCATAAAAGGTCAATCAAACGTCTCCAACAATGTCAAATTTTGTATTTTGTACTTTGATCGGGCGAAATGCACATCTCGGTCGCCCTGCCCCCGAGAGAAAACTCCCAAAAATTGATAGGGCCAATCGAGTAAAAACAAACTGAACCGAAAATCCCCCGGAGAATTTAAAAAGAAAAGGTTAGAACGAATAATACAAAACCCAAAATCGCATTTCATTGACAGAAACACGAGTCCCACCAATCGCCAATTAAAACAAACTTGACCTAGTAAAATCCAATATTTTTTTGCCTGTCGCCGCAAAAATGGCTGCCGAGAGTATTTTTTTTGGAGAGCCAATATATATATATATAATATAAAAGGAAGGAAGAAAGAAAAACAATCGTGAAAATGTATGACAGAGATTAACAATTTTTCTGGACGTATTTCGATTAAAAAAATAATTGATGAACGAGAAAAGAAAAACGTCACGCTACTAAAATAGTAAGGTGTGTGTGTGTGTGGTTGAAGATGAGCGAATGAGTTAATGATGTCATGGATTTTATATTAAAAGTGAAACATGAGTGGTGATTGAATAATGCGAACGATAGGATTTAGAAAAGTGGTGGGGTGGAGGGAAAAAAGCAGGGTGGCCATCAGGTTTAAAATTTAAATTCATCGATGAGAAAATGACATAATACACAATTGTACCGATGTTTGTTCGTTAGCTAACCTTGATTGTGAAAAGTGAAAATAAAATAACTTTAGATTTTAAGCAGGACTTCGAGCATTTCTAATATTTTATAATAACATTGTGAGATTAAATTAATAATTCTTTCTATCCCTTCACTACAGGAAGTTGTTAAAAACATTTGAATTTTCAGAAAATTATCACATTTGTGTTAGTAATTTACCTGAATTCTTATGAGAAAGATTTTTAGGACATCTGGGTGATAATAATCAGAAATGGTGAATTCGGGGCAGCACCGAATTAAAAGACGTGCTGTCTCGAATCCAGCATTTCTGAGAACTGCCATAGTTGTTTGCGAAAGATTTTGATCAAATTTAACGAAACAAAAATAATTCTGCACGATATTAGCCGGACTCCAAAACAACAATAGCTTCTTAAGTGTGTAATTTAAAAATATTATGACTGGCCACCATCGGGGAAATGTTAAGAAAATAGAGGCGGGTGTCGAAAAAAGGGAAGTTGAACAAGTGATCGTGGGGGGAGATAAGAGCTATGTACAAGAGAAAAACCTGTCCTAAACAGAAAATGTCCCGCTCAAACGTATAAAATAAAAATTAAAAAATAAAAAAGAGAAATGAGAGACTACCACGATCGAGTGAGAGCGCTGGAACCGAACGACGAACGCTCCGTCGCTTCTGCCCCTGCACAGCTGGTGTCTGCTGGGGGTTGGTCTGGTCGGGTGTTACGTGCGCGTCATGTCGTCCCTGCTGGAAGAGGCGGACGGTGTGGTGTTGCTGGTGTTGGCGGCTGGAGAGGAGCGCAGGCGCATGCCGGACAGGCCGGGAATGGCGAAGACCGAGGCAACAGTGTTGGCCACGCCGGACGGCTTCAGAGTCTTGGTGCAGGTGGAGGCCTCGGGGAAGCGCTCGTGGTAGCGCTCCAGGCGCAGGTACTTCACAGTCACCAGCTTGCCTGTTGGAAAAATAGCATATCAGCTTTTAAAACTTTTATTTTGACTAGTGTGTCTGTGATCTGTGAACGCTGACCCCCGTGATATTCGCAAACGAAATTCGACATTAGATCTAGTATCGGTTCATAATGTATAGTAGCACTTACCATCGAACCACCATCCGTGCAGCTCCTTGTAGACCTTGCCAGCCGTCTCGCTGCTCCGACACTTGATGTAGACGCAACCCTCCTTGCTCAACGAATCGACACGCAAATGAACAATTTCCGCCTCCGAGCACTTGTCCAGGATGGCGTCGCGGATGTGGGTCGGCCACTCGTCCTCACACTCGCTGCGCAGGTGGAACGGAACGAAACGGGGAGACAAAGCATTACATACATTAGCGAGGCGTCCAGAAAAGTCCTATTATCCCGACTAATATCTTAAAAATGCGGTGATTGAGCCACCAGGCCAACTTCTGATCTCACACCGTTGACATATCTAGGCCCGAGGTCATGCCCAAAAGTTACGCAGGCACACCTTATAACCGATTTGGTGTTCTCTATTAAATATTCAAACACGACTTACATGTCGGGGTCGAACATGTTGCGTACTTTGAGACATTGCGTGGGGCTGCAGGGCAGGGCATTCATGCCGGTGTCCAAAGTTTCGAAGGCTGGAATTGAAAGAACGGGAGACGGTCATCGAGAATGCCAAATATCCAAGTTGACGACATTCATTTTTCACCATATATAAAATCTATTTCCGAAGTACAAATAAAAGAAACGGGCTGCACGATGAACGCCACATCCAACCAACCTTGTCCCTGCCAAATGCGTGACGTCTTGCTGTTGCCGTACTTGGAGTTGTTGTGCGCGTTGTCCGGTTGCATCCACCGCCACACCAGGAAGTCCTCACCTTCCACGTTCTGCGTTTCGAATCGTACGCGCGACTCGTTGTTCTGGATGAACCGGACTGCTTCGTCCCACACACGACGCTTCAGTTTCCTAATTGATACATCAGAACGAGCATAAATATTCCGGTTCAGACAGATGCACACTTGAAATGAGACACGCATCATCAGGACGTCCTATTTCAATTATTTTGTTAAGAGGACGTACCTGTCGGAGGGTGGAATGAGCATGTCGCGTACGTGCGGGATGGCCACGTACGGCTGGAGGTTGGACGCTTGCGTACTGTAAGCACAATGGTGATTCTGAAGGACCTCTGCTCAACCGATAGTCAAGGACAGCAAAAAGTAAAAGAATGAAAAACATTGAAAGTTAGTAACAGCTAAACAGTAACGGTAGAGAGTCTATATCTCTCTCTACCCACTGATCAGTGACGCGTCGTACAAATACATGGACTGAGCTCGTATATTTTTAAAATTTCTTAATTAATTAAAATTCGAACCACACGCTTACCAACCCAGGCTCAACAGGTGACAACCACTAGGAACAGGTGACTCACCTAAAATTTTCTCGACGAGGACGAACGTTTCCTGACGCTCCCGGCGGCTGCGATCCCAGAACCAGTAGAGCAGACACAACACCACCGCAATCGCCAGTCCCACTTAAAACACAATGATGAGCACAATTAAACGCAGACCAAATGTCACGGCAACTTTTAACAGTGGAAAAACAATTGAGATTTCGAGATGGCCCCTTCTGGGGCTGCTTGTGGGTACATATTGTAATTGTAATATTGGCGAGATGCCAAACTGCTACCATTTAAATTTAAATATTGTACGACCTGTCAAAATTATCCCTTAGCAGCCATCGTTTACCTCCCAATCCCAGCGAGACCTTGTAGATGGTGTTCTGCAGAGCTTTTCTGAGAGTGCACATGGTCCCCATTTCCGGTATCACAGATACCAGCCACACGCTGTCCGGGTCGAAGGTGACGGCCAGGGAATCGCCACCGAGCAATCTACTCGAACCGAGAGAACAAATTTAGAGCTCGAGACGAGAGACTGAGAACAAGTTTTTGGAATGGCGTATTTTCCTAGAACTTACCGAATGCCCCAGTGAGAGTTCTTTGAGAAGACGTGGAGGACGTCGTCCAGAGAGACCAAGACACCTTGGCTCTGTTCGTTGAACGAACGAAGATGAGATTTGGCCTCGGCTAGCGTCATTTGACGACCGTCTTTCAAAATTCGCTCTCCGCATTCCACTTGCCCTAA
Organism: Mycogona germanica; assembly: GCA_034698785.1. Classification (NCBI taxonomy): domain Eukaryota; kingdom Metazoa; phylum Arthropoda; class Diplopoda; order Chordeumatida; family Chordeumatidae; genus Mycogona; species Mycogona germanica. Next base: position 10,139 of record JAQGBY010008081.1, read on the forward strand.
ACAATTTGTGAAAAATTACAAGATATTTAGACGTCACTACATACAAGTTAGACATCTACAAAGCTGTTGGTAATCAAATAAGTTCAAAAATCTCATCTCAGTTATTCAACATCAATTGCGATCATCCGCCGTCTTTTGGACTTTTTGAAGTTTAATTAATTCATTTAAAATAGTGGTTTTACTACTATTATTATATTGGAAGAGTTATCGCCAACTCTTGTTTGTCTTTTTTCGTCCGACGCTGTCCCGGGCACAACCCCCTTTTTTATTTTATTAATCCAGACGTTCTATTCCTATTATTTTGTCCAAAAAATTCAATTTGACCTCGTTACCAATTACCAATTCTAGAAATCTGACTTTGAAACCGTGTTTTTCAATGTTCAATGAAATGTTTTCAAACTTAAAAAAGTTGGATATGTCAAAAATGAAGTACAAAGGAAATGAAATCTTCGCTCGAAACTCCAAAAGGAGAAATGAACCTACAGTACCTGCTATCTGCCGTAAAATACTTTTGAGTTTTAGAGCCGCTTGGAAACACTGGAAAAAAATTAAAAATCATGAAAGCGCCAAATAATTAAGAAAACAACTCGTGCAAGGGAAAATATGTTCCGGGAGAGAGAGTGGGACTTGACCCTTGAGTGTAAATTTAACTCACTTCGTCGGAAGAGCTGCTTAGACAATCTGGGTGAACATCCGCTGGAACAAAAAGCAAAACATTGAGTTAGGTTCAGGAATTTATTAAACCACCAAAATTAAATGTACAAATAAAGAAAAGACATGTTTGAGAAAAAACCAGTGACGCGAAAATTTCTGGCCCTCTCATCATAAATGATTTATCAATTATATATCAATGGTACGACTCGTCGTGGCCCAGTTGGTTTAGTGACTGACTGTGGTTTCGGCGGTCCCGGGTTCGATTCCCGGCGC
>JAQGBY010008082.1:0-11064 GCA_034698785.1 Mycogona germanica
CACTCGCTTGGCCGCGCCGACAAAAATTTCTCCGATTAGCCGTAAAAAGCTGCGCTCTATAGACACCTTTTGACGGTGTGAATTGAATGTGTTTTCTTTTTCCCCCGGTTGTTTTTGTCATGTTGTTGTTTTCGTTCTACGAGAGAGGGAGAGTAAAATATAGAGCGAGCAAACCAATTTTGGTTTCTCATCTAATCAAGTGACACGATCATTTTTTTCCCTCAACTTCATCCAAAGTTTGTCTAGTTGGGATCACGGGTTGCTAATTTAAAGTTCTAAAGTACTTTCATTGATTCAGAAAATAACCTTTAATTATTATTTTTTCATTTTGAGGCACAGTTTTTGTGAGAAACTTAAGTGTGCAGTTACACTCGCCCGCCATTACAGAGTAGAAGGTATCACGTCCCACTGATGACGTAATTGCTTGTTTTATAAATCGGAAACGTGTATGTATGAAAGAAAATGAAGAAAAACCAAAATTTGAACCCAGTTAATAATTTCAGAAAAATATCCATGTATTCGAGAATGTGTTTTTCGCTCGTTTTATGGAATACTTTTGCAACAACAATAAAACAACAGCTAGGTGTCTGTCATTACGATATATTAATAGTATTCCTAATTCCATTATCTTCTTCCTAGCCTTTGGCTAACATTACGAATAGATAGGTAATTCGAGCCCCAGAAATAAATAATGGATCCAGTACCGAGAAAAGGAAACACGATTTCCTACAAAAAAGATATTGTCGGGATAAAATCAAATCTCGTGTGACGAAATATCTGAAATATTCAAAAGCTGGGTCTTGTCCAATCCCCGCTGGCATTGGGATGCTCGGAAGGAAAGAAACCAGGCAATGCGCCGCAGATATGGTCTTGTATTTCGATATAATCCAATTATCTATTGGGCCATTTTTTTAATGCGGGACAATGAGGAGGAGTTACTGAAGTCAATACTGAAGTCAAGGGCGGAAACGTTGGTGGACCTGCTTGAGTAGCTCCAGAAGCCACACACAACCTCTCTGATCCGTAGACGTTCTCACTAAATATGCTGCCCCCGGTTGCATACACCTTCAAAACTAGCATTGCACGCATCCTTTGATGCGCTTGAGCAAAGTGTTTTGTGTGATTGCATTGGGTCAGGGGCAGCAATCCCACCATAATTTCGTTTATGAACCCCTTTTCAGTGTTGTTCTCGGTAATTGTAACTTAATTATTAATTATAATTTATGGACTCGATACGTCCACCCTGTCATGGTCAACTTTGCTTAGCCATTCAATTAACCTTTCGTCAATTCCGGTTTCGATTTTCGTCGCCGTAACCCCGTTCTGTTCCGATTGCTGGCCCCAAACCGATCTTCATCGAACATCAAGTAGATGACGTCATTGTACGAAAATTGTACATTAAAGGTTATTTATTTATTGGCAATGTGACCGGGACGTTAATCGAACTCGCGGAGTTCGACGACGGTCCGCTTAACCCCCTTAACCTTACCGGCCCCCAATACGAGCAGACCCACAGAGTCCATGGACATGTATCCAGATTTTTACTTGTAGGTGTTCTCCGAGCAGTAAACAACTGTCAATAGCAGTCAGTGATCGTTTGGGAAAGCCGGCGATCCGTCCTCCATTCCGCCGCACACTCATTTTGATCAGTAGAGAGCAACACGGTAGAAAGTCGACCAACACCGCCAGAGGGAGTCACTATCGATGCCCGAAGAATGTCGTCGACAGTCGCAAAATGGCGGCCTCCGTGGAGTCGGCCGTCATGAGCGACGAGCGAGCGGATTGGCGGGCGTCGCCGCGGTCACGTGACCGTTTCTGCGTGCTCGCCCATTGCTATTGGCAACATAATTCGAATGTCGTCGAGCAAATAGGTCCTGCACGCGCGCACGAGTCGCGCTCCTCTCGTTAGTCTCCAGTCCCCGCATTCCGTGCTGCCAGTTGGCAACCAATCCATCTCCGCCAGGGTGACCAGATTTCGAACAACCGTTCATCGCCAGTAAAATGTTTCGTTTGGTTTTGTATTGAATACTTCGGTTTTCAATTAGGTTTGGGAAATGGAATGTTTTTAGTTCAGGCTAGGAAATGACTTCCCGATACCGCATCATTTTAATTTCCGTTCCGACCACTCGAGCCTAACCGGATGAAAGTCTAGTTTGTGTTTCAAATTTGTAATTAGTTTGGTTTGGTTCAATTTATGATGGCATTCCGCCATTACTCTAGAATTTTAGATAATATAATCGATGATGACACCAAAAATTTTAATTGTAAAATAAATTCAAGCAAGACACCGATATGGATTATTTGGGGGGCATCAATTAATTGAGATGAGTTACGTAGCATTGCTAACAGGAAATCGCTCGATGTATAGACGTGCCAACTTTCAATCCAGATCAGGATATTCTGTGTGACCAACGATCTATTGATTTCATACTTTTCTGAATACAATTGAAAGTTTTTATTGAATGCTGATTTTCTTTTCTTCTTTTCCCCTCTTGGTGCTTAGACACAATCCGAGGGGCGCATGATAAAAACGAAATTACTTTTGACAAATGTCAGGGGCATCCATTATACACTAGTTACACGGCGAGTATAATTCAAAATTTCAATTGTGCTTGAGATTGTGGGAAATTTCCCTTTGAGATCATGTCCATTTCGGCGATACTGATCGTGTGTGGTCTAATCCTATTAAAAGCTGAACGCACCCTCTCAAGCACAATTGACATCCTTGAGCACAATCGACAAGCGCCTAGTAGCAGATGGGGGTTCTTGTTGAAGCGCGGACGAAGCGATTTTGTTCAGCGTCAAAGCGCACTCTGAGACTCAAGCATCCTTGGAGGAAGCGCACTTGATCAGTGTAACTAGGATATTACAATTCGTGTACAACAGAGAGGCCGTGATGGAAAAGTTGCGGGAACTCGGTGTCTTGTGTCCACCCTAATCCACCTTTTACGTTGTCGCGGCTTTCACTCTTCGGAAGCCTTGTTTATATTTAGAATCCAGCGTCGTGATGGTGACCTACATATAATGTGTGGGGACGCGGAATGGCGTTCGTTTTGGTAAACACGTTTGTACCAAAAATATTTCTCGTTCTGTCCGGGGCTCAGGGGTTAGGTCATATTATTCCTCAGACCCCAGCACCCTCGGCACTACACCATTTCCAGAATCCTGACTTTCGATCAACGATTGCCAGCAGGGGTTCGAGATGCTCCCTTTGACCAAAAGTCAAAACAGAATGACCGCAACTGGGCGATCGGTGACGTCATTGGGACCTCGCATTTTGTACATGTAAGGAGTTGCGCAATGGGCCCTGGGTTCGCGTACACTCAAACCTTTCTTTCGAGACTGAAGCGCTAAAAGGTGGATTACACCTACCTCAGGTGAGTTGGGTCAGAACTACTAGGTCTTTTAAAGGCGTCCACGCGGGCGAGTATGTTGCTGCCCCGTGTCGCCAGGCAATCACACAATGGGTCTCACACAGGCGGAGTCTGTTTGTGCATTTTAGGAATGATGAGTCGTTTCGCCGTATGAGGCCGTTCTCGAGCCACTTATATTATGTGACCCGCACGTAATCCGTCTTCCCACTTCTGTCACGTCTTCCGTTTTTCTCAAGATAATGTACCGTCTAAGCTTTTCCATAGACCGAGACTCCCACCTGAATCACTCTCTCTCGAAATTGTTGTTGTCTGCTCATACTTCGCGGTTTTTCGATGCAGTAAAGCGATGTTTACACCGGAGAAGATCGGCTCTTGAACAGCGATCTTCGTCGCATAGGAGCGAAAAAATAGCAGCGTTATGTTGTTTTCTGAGGTACACCGAGAAAGGGGAGCTTCGAGGAGCGGCTCCTTGGGAGCATTTCTCGCTCCCATCACGAATAGAAATTGCTAATATAGTGAAGGGAGCCTCGTGTGGGATCCGTTTACTGAGCTCCTTCTGTGCGCTCACTCACGGCTCCGCTCCGCTCTCCATCAGCGCCAATGGCACAACAAGAAGAGCGCTCAGTTCCGTTTACTGAGCGCCTTCTGTGCGCTCACTCACGGCTCCGCTCCGCTCTCCATCAGCGCCAATGGCACAACGAGAAGAGCGCTCACTTTTCATGCATCAGCGCCTCTACTCACAAACACTTTCATTAAATTGACGTGCAACCGCGCCATCTATTGAGCAACTTAGACAACCGCGTGTGAATGGAACACTGCATCACTCAAATTAGGTGTAAACCAAAAAGATCGTTGGAGCGATGGTCGCAGAGGGGCGGAGCACGCTCCTGGCTCCCGCGACCGTAGAAGATCGGCTCCTAAGGATCTTTTCTGGTGTAAAACGCCGCCTAAATGTGAGGAAACGAGACGACCGACAACCACGAAGAAGGGTTCAAATTCGCGTTAGGAGTGAAATCAATTATTTTTTTAATTCTTTGTAGTGTAATATCACCACAGGATTTTCTGTACCCCTCTCGGTGCTTAGCCACTATGTGAGGGTGCACATTTTCACCAGAGAGCCCGCGCTGAGAATCGAACCCGGGATCACCGAACCACAGTCGGTCGCTAAATCAACTGCGCTACGACGAGTCGTACTAATTATAAACTGGGTTCGAATAGCGGTTGTCGGTGTGGCTCGTGACTCCTGAACTGTGCGGTTGGTTGGTGATGCGGGAACGTTGAACAGGCGGCTGATGGGCTGGAAATGACGGCACCTCGAGTCTTTATTTTTCTTATAGCTATGAGTGTGAAGGATTTGGCGGATAGAGCTCTGTTGTTGACGGCTCGTCTCTCATTTTCGCTATTGTTGTTCTTCTTCCAAGTTTCCATCCGCTCCAAGCAGGAGTTTAACCTTTTGCGCGAGAGAACTGGTTGTAGGTGTTGCTGCCCAGGTGATCGTCAATGCTCAAGTGCGGACCTGTTGTTGTCGTCTTCGTCCTCCTCTTCGTCTTCGTCTTCGTCTTCATCCCTACGACACTCTTTCTGTGTCAGGTGTCAAAGGATCATTATTTACTACGCCCCGGGCAGAACATAAGGATAAGGAAGCCCACATCAATGTTATCCAACCGTCGTCTACCTGTATTTACGCTCCTATTCTTTTTTAATTTAATTAATCGACTATCAAGTAACCGAATACATGAAATCCTTTAGATTAAATTCTAACTTTAAATAACAAAGTTAAAGGTTTTAAAAAAAAATTATTTTCATTACAATTATAATAAAAAAATTCTGGTTCTGAATGAACAAGATAAACACTCAACTATTAACGATTTGAAAAATCAATATCTGGTTTGCTCAATTTGAGTTCACTACAATTTGGTAAATCTGTTTTGATGTGACCGAGGTGAGTCCGTTGATGTGTCGTCTACGTCATGGTGACATTGAATGCGTGATCGATATTGTCCCCAATGACGCCCGCACCACGGCGCTCTTTTAATTGGCGACGCGCGACTGATTACGGGATGGCGCATTTCAATGGCGCCTTTATCACATCCATCCATCACGCAATACGGCCACCAACGAACTGGAAGACCTAGAGAGAAAATGTCGGTATGGATGCTACAGCAAATGAAACTCGTTGGATAGCGCTGGACCACTTCTTACACCGGAAATCACGCTCATTTTCTTTTCACATGAATTCATGTGCGCGACTTTTGTTTTGATGAGCCAGCGTCTTTCAGGAGATCCGGATGTATGTTTCAAGGCATGCAGCGGAAATGCTCGCAGCGGAAGTGCAACACTAAACTCGTGAATTTACACGAATTCCCGTTGACACGTCGATAACTTGCGGCTGTGTCAACTTTGTAATCAGTAGGACATTTTCTTAGAGGGTATGAAGAAAATGGCGGGTATCTGGTCACATTGAAATTTATATTTCAAACAAATTTACGATTTTTAAAAAATGGAATTACCTGAGTTATGACTTAGATGACTTCCATAACATTTTTAAATTCTGGAAACAGACTTAACTCATAAGTCAGAAAAAGTTTCTTCTACTAAAAAAAAAGAAGCGTAGCAATATTGATGTTCGTTTAGCGAAAAAGAAAACGGCGCCCGCGAGACCAGGTAAAATTAATGAGCGAGCAGGTAGAAATTCGTATTCGCCTCTTCCATTATCCCTAGGTGGCGTTGTTCGAGTTCAGCATCACTGCCTGGGGGCGCGCCTTCAACGGCGGCAACTGAACCCAATTAATTGGCCCATATGGTATGTGTGTTACCTCCTTTACCTGATTCGGTGCAAAGCGCCCATATACTTCCATCTCACCAGAGAGTTAAATGAGAAATTTGCGCATCTGTCGTTTTTGTATATTGCTGTGGGGGGTTCATTGTCTGGCGTCGTTCTGTTTCCAGCTGCTGCTGATGAAGGACACGAGGAGACATTTCTTTTGTCGTTCGTCTTACATTCGCTCAACATCTTAAGTCTCCGCTCGCTCCCATCTTGGTGTGTGTGTGGGCGCGTCCAAATGGATTACTAATATTTGTTAGTGCGCGTCGAGATCCCCAGGGGGCGGTGACGAGGAGGAGGAGGTTTAGGGGTGGACAGCTAATTTGTAGCTGAATAGAACTCTTAAGAGACGAATTCAGGTTCTTCACTTAGGAGATGAGTTGAGGCTGCGTCATCCTCCAGCAACCTCTTCGTGGGACCATAGTATTTTATCCGCCGTATCTTTGAGGTGCACGAACGATCCTGGTGGGCAATTTGCGAACTAACTTCAATATTCTAACTTGGCAGCGTAAAAACAGTTGAACAAACATTTTGGGGAACAAACATTTTGGGGAATTAAAGGGCTCATTCTGACCTCCCGCTTCTCAGTCTCCCCGACATCGATTGTTGGAGGAATTGGCCTCTTCGAGGGGTGCAGCGTTTGCCTCATTCCAGTGGCGTCAGCCGAGTAGGCTGATGTCACTAGCTGTATCGATCCAGTATCGATACTCGATCGATAGTTTCACCATCTGCATATTAATGGCGACGCGAGCGAGCGAGTTTTTCCCACTACGGTTTCGGGTTTTTCTCGTTATTTTGTGCGTTTTGGCCATCAATAAACAGCGTGTGTTTTATCCAGTTCTTCCGTGAGTGTGTGCTACATTTTCTGCTGCAGTCCTGGCTCAACAGCCAGGAATATCCAACATCGATCGCCGGCGTCCATAGACGTAGGTTTCTTTTTGTTTATTAAATTCATATCTCATGAACGCCACAATACAAAGAACTGAAATAGTTGCAATCACAGTCCAATTTGCAGCACTGGCCCAGTGCAGATTTCATGGCGCTGCGTTACGTCGTTGGTGAGCTATCGATGTTCGGGTAAATGTAGCAACCCTATTGGATCTTTCGATACTGTCAATTTCAATAAAACGTCACATTGCGAAATGACGAAATGTGCGCCATCTATAGAAAATGTTCAAGATCCATTGAAATTATTAAATACAGTGCGTAAGAAATGGACATTTCTCAAGAAATAAAAAGGAAAATATGAAGAAATTTCTACGTTGTAACGACGGTCGTCTATTCCACACTTTCGCAAACTGTTCGCAATCAATTCGATGTCACGGTCGTCCCCGGCCTCCATTAACCCTTTGGGGAAATCGATTCGAATTTGGAATATATTCGATTTCAGTGGCAAATCCTCTAGTTCGACGCGACAAATTCCGGAGACGTTCCTTCCTCCTCCTCCACCTCCTCCTCCCTCTTCTGTCTTATCCAAACTGTGATGCGATTTCGTAAGGCCTACGTCCGATAAAATCCATTACCAAGTGCGAAAGTAGTTTTTACCTCCATCGAATCCTCCTCCACCCCCACCTGCCAATCGTATATGGAATGAGCCCTTTGATCCACCCCCTCCCCCCACCCCCAAATACAATCCTGTAGTTTAGCCGCACACGCACTATTTATAGTCCTAAATTGCTTCTGGGACACCTGGAGTCGTCGATGCACCGCAGGGGTACAACATCGACACCGACTCGCGAGTTAAAAGGATTCTTAAATTTGGGCATTACTGTATAGGACTTTCTTGAGAACGAAAGATTTCCAGACACGCCACCAATTCACCACCATCGTTCCGCACGTCCTTTCTAGTCCTTTCAGTTCGTTGACTGAGTGAGAAAAATCTCATTCTCTTCAGAAAGTAAATGCCGAAGTAAATATAGATTTAGATCTAGATAGAATCAGTTAAAAATCGGCTGTGTTTTTCGACATGTCAACGTTTACGTTTAGTAGTTGAAAGTCAGCGATTTTTACATTTCTTGCTGGTTTTATGGCTTGAAACATTAACTAATATGAACATCTATACAACAACCTAAGTGCATCCTCATTCCAACTTCCCGCGCCTCCGTCTCCCCTATCTGCCGATAGATGGCGACACCCCTATTTTCCCGTGCACCATCTGGCCAAGAGCCCAATGACACAGTTTGAGAACCACCGCTGGTCTTACGAGACGGTTCGTGACGCTCTGAATACGAATGAAGATGCTGGCAGTGCAAGGTTAAGTGGTCGTCGACTATAATTATTGGCGAGAGGGAAATGGCAAAATCAAATAGCGAGACACACGACAAGGGGTGCGTTTAAACTCAAACTGGCGAACCCCGAAAATAGAAGTCGAGTGGAGTCGTCGTGTGTGAGTCTCCTCCCTCCATAAGCCAACTTGGCACCCGACTAATTCCTTAAATAATTCCGTTCAGACTGGAAACGTGTGAGACGATACAAATTAAAGAGTCTCGCAGATAGATCTGCCGATGGACGCTAGGTGGCGCTCATTTTGCCAATTCGACGGCCGAACACGTTTTGCTAAACTCGAAAATCCTGAAAGGCTCGATTATGTAAATCGAACCATTTTTGGACGAAAAGGATGACATGTCAATATCCACCAAGAATGACCATGTCAATTTATTTAATTAAAAATAGCACTACGTCTATGGACAACGGCGAGTTACATTTGCGAGCATGTCGTTGGTTAAACGGTGCATTGTAGGAAGACACGTGTCGCCATCTACTGGCATTTAGGGGGAACTTAGAGGCGGAAGGTTTAAAGGAGATTGTAGTTGAATGAATTTTGAGGTCACCAAAACAAAAATAATTATGAATTTTAGGACTACCGAAGTGATGTTCGACCTATGTCGTGGTCCGGTTAAATTTTATACTGAGTGACGTCGGTTTCCGTTGCGCGCGATGCATTTCCGTCCCGAATGATTTGGAGCATCCAACCCTACCATTGTTAGAAAGACTTTGAAACGTCAAAAAATTTGTTAGAAGTACGTCTTAGGAGTATAAGATGAAGACGCAGGCGCTCGACTATAGCTAAAACAATAAAGTTCTCTTGATTATATTTTGATTTCCTTTTAGGCTTTTACCACACACCACCTCATCCCAATTGGTCCTCCCCCTCCTCCACTTTAATGCCATCCATTTGTGTAGACATTAGGCGTCGTTACTCAAACCTAATGACGTCATGGACGTGGGGCGTTTTAATGGTGTATTGCCGTTAGCGCCACTTTGTGGCATCCACTCAAAACACACATCATTAAACGGGTTGGCGACATACGTGTCATTTTTTTAAATTATAGCTCCTGAATCTCATTGGATGATGGTTAATGCTGCAACGCCGTCTCGCTTCGCTGCCTCTGCCAAATTATTCTCATTTTATTCCTCACTTTTAATTGTTTTCGAGAATTCTTATTATTTTTTAAAAATCGAAATCTATTGAACACTAGAGGCCGCTTAGCTCGTGTGCAACAATTAATTTCACAATTTAAATATCCAATCTCTTCATATCGAAAATCTATTTTTAATTTTATTTTGTGAAATTGTATTCTGACGTATTAATTGAATATTAATTAGGCATTCTGGATCTAGTGTGGCCAATGTCGCTGGCATCACTGGTGGCACGTGATTGGCGCACGTGAGACGCCATCTTGGAGTGTTCATTTTTAATGGCAATGCTTAAAACTTCAACGACTCATATCTCGACAAATACGCAACATCGAGATCTGAAATATGTTGCACTCGACTACAAATTTGCGGAACTATCTACAGTTCAAATTTGATTCAATTCCGTTGAACCATTCGAAAGTAAACATGCCGAGGCAGATAGATAAAAAATAATTTAAGGAAGAAAGAACATTCAGGATTATAATATAGATTTTGTATTTGAGCCTAGAGTATTCTATTAAAAACTATTTTGTCAATCAAAATATACATGTATGTCCTATCGAAGATAATCAAATATAATTACAGTTACTAGAAATGAAGATGACCTTCGAAAACACATTAGACACTCTATCTCTGTAATAAGGGTCATTCATAAATGTATGTTGGTCCAACTACGTCACTTCGCTTTTCTAGAGTAGAAATTCGGTCTGGAAATTCAAGCTGCACAAGCTGAGCGATAAAAAAACCGTAAATTCGCGTATTTCCCAACTTAAATCTTAAAGAAGCTGTGACGAGGACAAGTTTGGTGTCTATACGAGCGAACAAAATCCATACTTGAGTTCCGAAGATGTTCATAAAATAAATATAAGTGCGCTTTTGGACGCGAAACTGTAAATTTGTAGAGCTGGCCAATCCGGTCCCTCCTTGGCATGTGGCCGCGGTTCAAGACTAGTTCTTCGCTTAAACCTAAAAACAAATATAAATTCGTTGCACACCCCCAAAGTAAACATTTACATTTTGAAGCTCGAGCTCCGAAAGCTCCGAAAGATTCGTTTCAGGGAATTTCTCGCCGAATTGCTCCTAGATGCAAACTATCGCATCAATAAAGTGGAAAGTTCTCCGAAATGTCGTCACACATGTACACACACTCGTACATGTACCCAGGTATGTATTTTTATTTACGAGCAGGTTTTTAGGTCCTGTACCTTTTTCATGGGCGAAAGTGTGAGTGTGTGTGTGGCGCAAGATCGCGTCTGGAAAGTGCTAGGATTAGCGAGGATTCGTTAAAAGATTTCATAGACGTAAAGAGGAGATGCTTGAGGGGTGCGTAGGGCATTGCATTGCGTAGGGCATTGCGTAGGGCATTGTAAAATCATTGTACGACTCGTCGTAGCCCAGTCGGTATTGCTACTGGCTGTGGCTCGGCGGTCCCGGGTTCGATTCCCGGCG